>PISX010018631.1:0-40086 GCA_004024625.1 Mellivora capensis | reverse complement strand
TTTGTTTGGCTTATAATTGTAGTAGTCTCTTATGATCCTTTGTATTTCTGTGATATCAATTATAATTTTTACTCTCTTTTTAATTTTATTTACTTGTGCCCTCTCTCTTTTTTTCCATGGTGAGTCTAGTTAAAAGTTTGTCATTTTTCCTTTTAAGAGCTCAGAGAATGAGCTCTTAGTTTCATTGACTTTTCTAATTGTCTTTCAGTCTCTATTTCATTTATGTCACTCTGATCTTTATTATTTCCTCTCTCCTGTTAATGTTGAGCTTTGTTTCTTCTCTTTTAGGTTCCCTTAGGTGTATAGTTAGATTGTTTATTTGAGATTTTTCTTGTTTCTTGAGGTAAGCCTGTATTGTTTTAAACTTCCCTTAAAACTGCTTTTGCGGGGTGCCTGGGTAGCTCAGTAGTTAAGCATCTGCCTTCAGCTGGGGTCATGATCCCAGGGTCCTGGGATCAAGTCCCACATCCGGCTTCCTGCTTGGCAGGAGGCCTGCTTCTCCCTCTCCCTCTGCTTCTCTCCTGCTTGTGTACCCTCTCTCACTGTGTCCCTCTCTGTCAAATAAATAAATAAAATCTTAAAAAAAAAAAAAAGAAAAAGAAAAAAGAAAACTGCTTTTGTTGTATGCCATAGATTTGGTACTGTTTTGTACTGTTGAATTTATTTATTTATTTATTTACTTATTTACTTCTTAAGATTTTATTTTTTTATTTGAGAGAGAGACAGAGTGAGAGAGAGAGCGAGAGAGCATGAGAGGAGAGATGTCAGCAGGAGAAGCAGACTCCCTGCTGAGCAGGGAGCCCAATGCAGGACTCGATCCCGGGACTCCAGGATCATGACCTGAGCTGAAGGCAGTTGCTTAACAAACTGAGCCACCCAGGAACCCTGAATTTATTTTTGTACTGCTGAATTTATTTTGTACTGTTTGTACTGTTGAATTTATTTCCATTTTCGTTTGTCTCTGGGTATTTAAAAAATTTCTCCATTGGTTTTTTTGTTGATCTAATGGTTCTTCAGTAGCATGTTGTTTAATCTTCACATATTTGCCATTTTGTCCAGTTTACTTTCTGTAATTGATTTCTGGTTTTACACCATTGTGGTCAGAAATGATGCTTGATATGATTTCAATCTTCTTGAATTTGTTGAGTTGTGTTTTATGGCCTAACATGGAATTTATCCTGGAGAATGTTCTATGTGCATTTGAGAAGAATGTGTGTTCTGCTGCTTTGGGATGAAATTTTCTGTATATATCTGTATATATCTATTGAGTCCATTTGGTCCAATGTGTCAGATGGCTGATGCTTCATTTTTGATTTTCTGTGTGGATGATCCATCTCTTGATGAAAGTAGGGTATTAAGATTCCCTACTATTATTGTATTGCTATCATTTTCTCCCTTTAGGTCTGTTAATATTCATTCTATATATTTAGGTGCTTCTATGTTTGGGTGCATATATATTTACAAGTGTTATATATAATTTTGGATTGACTTTTTTTAATCATATAATTCCCTTCTTTGTTTATGCTTACAGCCTTTGTTTTAAAGTTCATTTTGGTTGGTATAATTATTTCTACACCAGCTTTCTTTTCACTTCCATTTGCATGGAACATCTTTTTCTATCCCTTTACTTCCAGTCTGTGTGTGCCCTTAGATCTGAAGCAAGTCTCTTGTAGGCAACATATGGGTTGGTCTTTTTTTTTTTTTAATCCATTTAGCCATTCTGTATCCTTTGACTAGAGAATTTAGTGCATTTACATTTAAAGTTATTTTTGATAGATATGTACTTATTGCCATTTTGGGTTTTTTCCTGGTTGTTATTGTAGTTCCTCTTTGTTCCTTTCTTCTTCTCTTGCTCTCTTCCCTTGTGGTTTGGTGATTTCCTTTAGTGTTATGTTTAGATTTCTTTCTCACCATCTTTTGAGTATCTACTATGGATTTTTGCTTTGTGGTTACCATAAGGTTCATATATAACATATATATATATATATGTGTATATATATATATATATACACACACACACACACATATCATTCATATATATGTATATATATATATATTCCTTAAGCTATCTTTACTTTTTAAAGTTCTTTTTTCTTTTTGCTGCCCTGTTTAGGTGATGTCCACTGCCCTGTTTTCCTGGTTACTAATCCATTCTTCTGCTTAATCCAACAACAATCTGCTGTTGAACTTTTGTAGTTTTCAGTTCAGAAATTATATTTCAGTTCAGAAATTATATTCTTCAGCTCTGTAATCTGTATATATCAGTTCAGAAATTTATTCTTCAGCTCTGTAATTTTTGTTTGGTACTCTCTGATCTTTTCTTTCTCTGTGTTGAAGTTCTGACTGTGTTTATTTTTTCTTCTCCCAAGTTCAGTGAGGATTATTATGACCACTACATTGACCTCTATCAGGTAGATTTCTTATTTCTGTTTCTTTAAGGTCTTTTTTCTGAAGTTTTGTTTTCATTTGGAGCATTTTTTTTTTTTTTTTGGTCTACTTATTTTGCTTGACTCTTCATGTCTCTGTATTTGGCAACACAACTATCTCTCTTAGTCTTGAAGGAGTGAACTTAAGTAGGAGATGAAACTTATCATTCAAACTTTTCCTAGCTTTTGTTTGTTTCTTAGACCTTTGTGATTGTCTCAGTAGCCTTATTTGACCTTGATAGTTCCCAGTTGTTGAGGATGTGTCAAGACCTGTCAGTGTTCCAGAGGGAGGGATCACAGGCAGTGCCCAGTTTCAGGCTCATTGTAACCTAGAATCTCAGGTAGCAGCTTTTTAAGTATGCAAATATGTACTGTCCTGTGGGTTGGAAGTTATAAACCAGGCTTACCTCCAGACTAGGAGATATGGAAGGTGTCCCTTAGGTGATAGTTTCAAAACTTACGCCTTCCGATATGTATCAACTCCTTCTGGGAGCTATCAGTGAGCTGTGATGAGACCATGGGAGGACGCTAATGTGGTGTGTTTCCACCTACATTCCCTGGGAGCAACTTTGCAGTCTCTGGATGTGTTGCAAACATGAAACTGCTCCTCAGGCTTATCTCTAGGACAAGCAATAGGCCTTTTCCACATGAAGATTTGGGGTGTGTTTCAGTCTGCTCTTTGTGCAGTGCTCAGGGGGTGGTAGCTTGCCAAAAATTGTGTCTCTGATTGTTTCAGACCCTTGGGGCCCAGAAATACAATCCTCCTGGTCACCAGGCCACATGCTCAGTGGGCATCTATGTGGGCTGCATGTGCCTGCTGGCTTTGGCCTGCTCTGCCACAGCTATGATGCATAGGGAACAGGAGCTCAACTGATCCCTGTGGCAAAACGAGCCATGGCTATGGTGCGCAGGGCCTAGCAGGTTATGGGTTGGGGTGTGAGGGGTACAACAGTGGTAACTACCAGTGCCTAAGTTCCTGGACAATATCCCAACAGGTATCTGTCTATCTTGCAGAAGCTTTCAGATAAGCAAATGAGTCTCCTTTGCATATGGTCTAGGTGCCTTTCACACTGTTTCTTTTGGACGGGGCTCCTGGATGAATGAGTCTGTTCATGAGCCCTTTAAGAACAGATTTTCTGTTTCCTATAGCCCTGTGGTACTCCTGGAAGTAAGCCCCACTGGTTTTCAAGGCCAGACACTTGGGTGCTTATCTCTCTGGCCTGGGTCCCAAGGGTTGAGGTGCCTCATGTGGGACTGAAATCCCTCATCCTCAGAGATGAGCTCTGTATTATGAGATCTCTCCCAGCTGTGGGGGGCTATGCCTGGGGTGGGGTTTCTTGCAAGACCATGCCTCTATCTCCTCTACGTGTCTCATTGTGGCCCTTTTATCCTTTGCTGTGGAGGCACTGGTCAGCTACATTTCTGGTCCCTTTTTGAGGGAAGTGTTGCATTGATACCTGTAGATTTGTTGTGTTATTGAGATGAAGTGAGTTCAGGATCCTTCTATACTGCTAACCCTCCCCTCTCCCTAGGTTTTAAATGTTAGTAGTAGAGGATAGTTTTTAACTATCAGCCTCTGAATCATGGCCCCAGCACTTTCCATGCTCCATTCTACAGCATGGCTCATTATCAAATAATAATGATGATGTTAATTAAATAATAATATCACAACCATTAACAGGCCCATACTCCAGTTAGAGAGATGCAGCTATGGCCCCTACCTAACCAAAGCAGAACTATTATCAGTGCAATTGTCTTTTGCTTTAAGGAAGAGCTTGGTTACTTGCTACCCAAGTTGAAGCAAAAAAACATGGAGTATCTTAAGGCGGGCTATTCATTCACTCAACAGGTATGTCTTGGGTATGTCTTTGTGTGGCATGCACTGTTGCAGGTGTCATCTATACTCTTGTCATTCTAGTGCTCCGAGCCTAGAATTCTAGTGTACTCAGAGCCTCCTGGGAATTTCAAACTTGCTCGCTTGACATTTAGAATTCTCCCATGTCTAGCCCCCTACTTGCCTATGAGGGCTGCCCCATATGTCCCTTCATGCATGATCCTGGCTGATTTGGCATTGCTACCTGGCCACATAGCCACCCCTCATTTCTTCCTAGGCATCCTTTTCAAAACTATGCATTGCAACACCCCAGAAAGTGGGGGACCACTCTTTTATCAAGGGTATACATGTACAAAGCTCTCTTATATGTAGAATTCTTCTATGATGCCTAGTGGCTCTGAATGTGGCAAGGCCTATAAGAAACCAAATTTAGGAAAATTCTACAAGTCTGTTGAAACAATTCAAGCAACATGGATTGCTATAAATTCTAGAAGTAGGTAACAGGAAAAAAATTTGGTAATTACTAGTTTGGTAAATTGATCATTTAATAAATTAATGATTTTACAAAACTGGATTTTTGGTTCATTTGCTTTCAGCCAATTGATTTTTGTGAACTTCTTTTTGCTTGCTGATTTTGCTTCCCTATTCCTAGGAAGCAATGAGGCAGTATAGAAGAATCCTGAACTAGAGGAGAAGCAGTTTAGAATTATGATCATATGTGAAGAGTCAACTAAACCAAAGACAGTGAGATCCAGCTTCACAAAGGGGTGTGTTTTGCCTGCCCTCTCTCTCATCCCTTTCTACTTCTCCTTTTTCTGTTCCATATTTGTCCTGTTTATGGACCCCTTAGTATGCACAGTGAGTTCATCTCTGAATCCCTACAACACCCACACCAATGCCTTGAGCAGAATAGTGTCTGTTGACAATATTTATTTATGATGGAGAACTTTCTTTTAGGATCCATTCTTACCTAAGGAATCCAGCCTGAAAGTTTTATTTCGTTGTAAATGACAAAAGGGGCTTGGGTAAATGCCTTTCCAGAAGGCATTAATATGATGAGGAAAAGAGATTTGAGAAGGCAAATTTGGGAAGACTCTGTCTGGTTCCACATTCTGGAAGATAACCTCAAAGTTTCCTTCTTTGTTTGTTTGTTTATCGTGAAAGATGAGACTGAGCTTAAGATGGGTCAGGACCTCACATAACAATTAAATGGGGAATCAGAACTAGAATGCTTGCTATTTGGATCAGTTGGGAGAAAGGGGTGAGAGAACTAATGCTTACCTTTTTTCTTTTCTTTATTATGGAAATCACAAAGTGAGATAAAATCCCTGCTTCTGCTTCTTCCCAGTGAAGATTTATAAGATTATCCTAGTGGTTGCTTGCTGGAATGCTGCAGGAAGAAATACTAGTTTTATACACTGATACAATGTCCATAATTCCACATGAAAATGAATTTAGGGGCCACCAAGCCCAGACAGGCCACAAGGCTGTACAGAGCCGTGATGAATGAATAGAACCACATTATAAGGTTCTCCAGAGAGTGGAGCAAAAAGAACCAATTGTCTTTCTGAAATATACCAGCAAGAATGCAAGCCTTAATTAACGAAGCCCAAGGTTGATTTTTCTTGCTGCCTTTTTCTCTAAAAGACAAATAATAAGAAATGAATGAGGTTGAAAGCAAATGAGAACCATATTTGGAAAGCAAAGCATACTCAAACTTTAGGCTGAGCTGGTTGCAAAGAGCTAAAGTTCTTTAATCATCTTATGGGAGATGTAGCCAAAAAAATGCAATTTGAATCCCTCTCTCTCTCTCTCTCTCTCTCACACACACACATTTCCACACCATACCCTCCTACTTTTTCACTGTAGATGAATCAAGATGGTGGAGACAGGATATGATGAGAACCATTCCTGCCCTCCACCTACTTTATAAAAAGCCTTTGGCAATTGGTAATCTTTGCTGCCGTGGTTTGGGGAATCCATCTATCAATTCTTATTCTCTAAACATTTGTTGTGCATTTATGAATTGGCTGCAAGGAGCTAAGAAATAGCTGAAATAGGTAATGTACTGTGAATATGCAGGGAATGGCAAGCTATTTATTATCCAGATTCTTCTCACAGGTTTTTCTAGAAGAAGATGAACCCGTTTGGGCCAAAAAGAACATGGCTCATTTGAAGGTGGGGATGAGATGGGAAATGACAGGTTTTCTAGAATTAAAATAGTGTCTAACAAATTGATGAAACACAGAGGATTTTCCTTGTGTCAGACAGAGTTAGCCTGGTCCACTTTACAAAGAAGCAGAATGGAAGGTTGAATACGGTGGTGTGATTTCAGGATCGTTCAGTAGACACTCCACACTTCACAGCACCTCAGGGTTTGTTCAAGGTTTGAAACATTACTACTGTCTTTGTTAACATAGAGACAGAAAACCTACCAATCTCACTTTATGGATGTGGGGAAGATAGGGGTTTTGATTAATGAAGCCTAACTTAGATTGATATCAGAGAAATCTGAGGTACTGTAGGAACATTTTTACTCAACTCATGATGTTTCTGTTTGTTAAAGGGAGCTCATTTAGTGTAACTCCTGGCCTCTTTCAGTCCATTACTCATACTTCCCCAAGGGGGAATGGAGTACATTAACCAACTGGTATATCTGGGCATGCTCGCTCAGTTGCACCCATGTTCCTCTTGTAGGTGAGTTGCTCACAGAGAAGAAGCATTTTATTCTGCTCTTCTAGCAGGGAGATCATTTTCCTTATTGGGGTCCAGCATTGTCAGATCTACTCAGCTAACAGACAGCCATATCGTCCTAACCTGGCCCCTATTAGAAACAAAGGGTATTTTTATCTCCATTTGCCAGTTAATTTGTACAGAACAAGGTCAAAAAAGAGTGTGGTGTATATTGGGCTCCTTCAGACACCACAGCATGTTTTTTTTAAAAATTAATTAATTTATTTGAGGGGGGAGGGGCTGAGGGAGAGAATCTTAAGCAGACTCCCCACTGAGCATGGAGTGCAGCGTGGGGCTCAGTGCCACCACCCTGAGGATCATGACCTGAGCTGAAACCAAGAGTTGGATGCTCAACCAGCTGAGCCACCCAGGTGCTCCCCCAGCGTGGTTTAAATGTCCAGAAACATGAATGGAAAACTTCAATCTGATCTTGGATCTTTCTTCAGGTGTTTGAAATTGGCCAGATATAGAGGCTTTCAATGCTTCAGTTTTCTTGAATGTGAAAGTACTTCATAAAATCGTTACCTTATAATTATATGCACAATTGGATGCCATTCCAAGACTCAAGTTTATATAATAGAGTGCGCTGTCAGAGACTTTTTTTCCAGCCAGAGGAGCTTCCAGATCTCTGTATAGGCAGATTCTGAGGAATCTCTGTTAGTTACATAACAGAGGGCTGATAAGGTTATAATTTTCTGAGAGGACATTATTGAATTTTTCTGAATTTTGAGCCTTCATAAAACTCTCTATCTCCTTGGAAAGAGAAGCTCTGGCAAGGGTCTATAATTATTTGCAAAAGGATCTCAGGGGCCTTCTGAGATCTCAACCCTGTGTCCCAAGAATCAAAGTAATAGTGATCCACCAGAGGTGAGCCAGATTAGCCCTAACCAAGGCCAGGGATAGGGAAGATCTGTGAAGTCCCTAAAAATGAAATTATATTGAGGAAAGGAGGAATGATATTGATCGCCTGAGCTCAACACAAAGCCAGTGATCCATGGGTCAGTTAAGAAGGACCACACTAATTTATACAACGACAAAATACTGGTGGAAAAACCAGTAAGCACCATTTAGGTCAGAAGTCTGCGGGTTGACTAGGGTATAATGATCTGTGCTGGGCTCAGCTTCATGGTTCCACCGATCTCCAATAGGCTTTACAAGTATATACTGGTTAGTTGGAGTTTAGCTGATCGAGACCGGCCGTGATTGGAGTGACTCAACTCAGTCCCACAAGCAAAAATGCATGGCCTCATTATGGCCTAGTCTAAGAATTGGCACACTGTCACTTGCTCTTTTTTATTGGCCAAGGTAAGTCACATGGATAAATCCAAGTTTAAGAGGCAGGGAAATATACTTTGCCTTTTAGCGGGGGAAACTCCCAAGATACATGGCAAAGGACATGGATATGGGGAGATGTGGAGAATTGGGACCAATGATGTTGTCTATCAGTGTTGGGCAGCGGTTTGGGCACAAACTGATAAGGTTCCTTCTGGGAGCACCTCTAGACACAGTACTCAGGCACCAATGTGTGTGCTCTAGAGACTGATGGCTAAACAAGGCAATGTGAGATCAAGAGAGTTGCAGTCTTTTCGTGGAGGACAGTGGTGACCTAGGCAAGGTCTTCACTGCATTAGAAGTCAAGAGAGCTGTCAAGTTATGAAGGGGCACCTGTGACAGTGGTGGATGCCAGGTTCTTTTTCCAGAAAATAATTATAAACCTCTTTGCAGCTGTGTGAGCTCCTGGAACTCTCTTGGATGAGAAACTGGGGGAAGGATTAAAAAGTAAGTTTCTGGGCTCTCCAAGAATATAAAATGCAAGAGATTTTGGAAAATTAATAGATATGGCCATAAATGGTCACTGAACTGATGACACAGATAATTTCACACACAAAGGAAAAGCACTCACCAATGGACCCACCTCATCTGACCCACCATGCTCCTCTTCCTCCTATCATTTTCCTATTTTCTTCCTAATTTTCTGAAGTTTATAGTTACAGAGATTGAGGAAAGTGTCATGATTCCTATTTAGAAAATGGTCAGTGTTATGCGTGAAAGGATTTAGAAGTATCATTATGTTTCATCCCCTTCCTAGAATGGATTTTAGGATAATCCTCCTGACATCCCACAGTCAAGTATGTGATGAAAAATCTAACCCCCAAGGCTTCATTCAAACAGGGCAGCCATTTTGTTTCCTGTTCCTTGTTCAAACGAATAATCTGTTCTTCCTACAAGACCATGAACAATCCGACAGGAAACCAGTGGTGCTGGCTGGCTGTGTGTCTGGAGGAGAACAGAGATTTCATAGGAAAGTATATTCTTCTGCCCTCTCTTTCCCACTGCATGCGGTCTTCCAGTATACCTCTTCCATGCCCCACCCTGTCCAAAGTTTAGGGTTCTAAAGGTTAATGAGCAATATTTTTAATCAGCAAAGAAAGAACTTCAGGTCCATTAGACCTTTGAAGGGGTCTGAATCTCAAAAGTTTACTGGTCTTATTTGCTCATGAGGGCATGAGGCCATCCCAGCCCACACTGCCGACTCATCCCTGTTAAAGGAGAAGATCACTCTGTTGCCCAGCTAGAGTCTGGGTCTCAGAAGTCAGTGCTATATGGACAATTATAAAGAAGAGATGGGGAAGGAATTCAGTGGTTTGTGAACATCAGTGTGCTTTTGTGCAGGGAGGACATGGAGATGGGAATAACGTGTCATAAAAATCATGAACTTCACTTTTACTATTTTAATTATATTTATTGTTACGTCAATAACAATATAGTCACAGGGTTTAAAATTCAAAGGTGCAAATGTTATCCTCGATAAACTCTTCCCTCCAATCCCAAACATCACAGTTGTTATGATTAAATGAGATGATGTATATAAAGTACTTCATATAATATTCACTCTCAATAACCAGAAACAAAAGCTAATGTGATGCCTATTCATTTCACAAAACACAGACTTATACGGGCAAAAAAAAAAAAGTACCTTTCTTTATTTTTCCTGTTTCAAGCTTTCCTTTCTATCTCGAGTCCTCATTCAAATAGATACAGAAAAGTTAATGTAATTATTTTGGGGTAAACCCGTTAAATTCAGTGATTTCCCAGACATTATGGGTTATAAGCAAGTCACAGTCAAGACTTTCTTCTCCCTCTTTCTTCTTATACCTGGCTGGTCTTTGTTCCAGTAGGAAGAGGGCTGTCCAGGCCCTGACTGAATGCTATTATGCTTGCCCATGTGTATTGCAGGCTGGGTACCTATGTATTCTCAGCTATGGCTTGCCTTTGCGCTCTAATGACCCGCTGCCTCAGATGTCTCCTGTCCTCTCTCCATCCAAGACACTCTCCCACACACTGGCAGTCCTCTAAGATACAGCTCCATCCTTCCAGAATGTCAGTGATCCTGTGCATGGGCTGCATGCTTCTGATGTGGCATTCCCTTAAGCTGGCCCCACAGGCTTGCTCTCTCCCAGATATCTTCTGTGTTTCCCTCAGGAGCCTTGGGTATTTTCAGATGACCATCCATACCCCTTTAGGGATATAGAAAGCTCAAGGTAGTATTGGTCTCCATTGTGTTTGGCTACCATTTCTACCCCACTGTTGATAATCTAGCAATGGATTATGCCTGCAATCTCTCTGGACTTCATGCAGGTAGCAAGACACAGGTCTTCTCCATTCTCAGATCCCCAATTTAAAAAGGGTTCCTTGGTGTGCCCACACTTGGGACTTGACAGATTAGGAGGAAGCACAATTTCTATGCCTCACCTAACCCTCCTATTTCCTCTTCAGCTCTCCTCTCTCTGTCAGCTTAGAGGCCTTCCTCTGTTGGTTTAGAAGTGGAGGAGGACACAGATGGAGGGAAGGCAGGGCACATCACAGCTTCTTTCACATTTTTTCTGCCTTATGCCTGGTTAAGGCTCTCTGAAGTTAAGGAGTTTGGTGACTTTGCTCCCTGTTTCTGCAGTGGTTGGATTATGGAAGCTATTGAGGATGCAAATGAATAATGTGTGTGGGGATGTACTTGGGAGAACATGTCCATTGTCACTATACATATCATCCCATACTCAGTCTCCTGTCGCTGCCAATGCCTCTGGCTGGTGTTGGTTCTGGTAGGGATGCTGTCTAGCGGTCCTGAAGAGGACTGAAGAGGAGTTTTGTCTGCTCTGAAGGGCAATTGTGGATTAAAGAGAAGAGCCTTAGCCTTGACCTGAGGTGGAGTCCAGACACTGCCTCTTCATTTTTAGGTGATCTTGAGCCCTTAATCCCTTTGTACCAAGCTTTCTCATTTCAAAGAAACAAGGATCATAATACTTCCCCCTCAAGGTTGTTACAGAAATTGTCAGGTAATGTCTCGGAAAGTGGTTTAGTATCTGTAAAGCCCATTAAAATCTCAACTATGGTTTGCCCCCAATCCTCCACCCAATTAGATTATCTTATTATTGAAGGTCATGCGAATGAAGTGGGAAGAGAAAAGTTAACTCGAAGACAACCCGATGAGATTTCTCAAGTGACCAGGCTGAAACAAGAGCTGGTAATGACACCAACATAAACAGTTAATTCACCAGGAAAATAGTCCAGTAGGATTCCAGTTAATAAAGAGCAGACCCTTAGATGAATTTGGAGAAACTTAGTTGTGATCTGACGCTTGACAGAATAATTTTATGTAGTTGCTATGGACTTAGCAGCACCCTGCCAAAATGCATATGTTGAGTCCCTAACCCTCAATGCAATGGTATTTGGAGCTGGGGCCATTGGGAGATGATTAGGTGCAGATGAGATCCTAAGGGTGCGGATCTCTCTCTATTCTTTTTCTGCCTGGTGAGGATAGAGTGAGAAAGCAGGCATCTACAGGTCAGGAAGAGAGGTCTCACCAGAAACGCCATGCTAGCTCAGTGTCAGACTTTCAGAATCTAGAACTGTGAGAAAATAAATTTCTGTGGTTTAAGCCACCCTATCTGTGGTATCTCCTTGTAGCAGTCTGAACTGACTAACACAAATACCCTTAGAAACCCTCTATTTCTCCATGGTTGGTTCCTTCCCATGAGCCCTAGACAAAGTCTGTTTATAGAGCTTTCTGTCTGCCACACTGGAACGGCAAGCAAACATTCATCCCTATTTATACACATTTTCATTTCCTCCACCATGGAACTAAAATCCATCAAATACTCACCACAACTTTACACTCTTAAATCCACCTTCAACCAATACAGTCATTTATAGAAAGGATGTGAGCAAGCTTCTGCATTTTCTGGTATGCAGATGGTAAAGAGGTATCTTTCTTTTTCTTTTCTTCCTTTCCTTTTTTCTTTCTTTTTTTTTAATGAGAAACACAACTGGGTCTCTCGTCCGCTCTGGTAAATCATAAATTCTTTGAAAACAACAATATTGGGGTGCCTGGGTGGCTCAGTTGTTAAGCCATCTGCCTTCAGCTCAGGTCCTGGGATCGAGCCCTGCATTCGGCTCCCTGCTCAGCAGGAAGCCTGCTTCTCCCTCTCCAGCTTCCCCTGCTTGTGTTCCCTCTCTTGCTGTCTCTCTGTCAAATAAATAAATAAAATCTTTTAAAAAAAGAAAAGAAAGGAAAAAGAAAACAACGGTATCTTTCTTGTTTATGAATGATCTGTAACTTCTAGATTAGACCCATCTGGGTTTTCATGCTAGCCTTTCAATTGTTATTCCATCACTTGGTGGTTTTATGAGTTGTGTTTTTCCATAACCTTCCTGAGCCACCCAGTTTTCTCATTCATAAAGTAGGAAATGCACCTAGCACACAGGTTTTGTGTGACTATTAAAGATAGTGTTGGATAATCTTTAGCACATGGCTTGATTCTCAGTACACCCACGTGTGGAAGATATTACTGATTAACCATACCACAAAGCAGCCCCAGAGAAGCTAAGCATCTATACCTCAGGTGGTGGTTGGTGAGAGGCCACAGGGCTCTCCCAGGGGCTGAGAGGCTGTGAGCCTGTGCAGACACAGACCTGGCCATGGTGGGAGCACAGCCACCCCTCAGGGGAGCATAGAGGAGCTCAGGGTTGCTCAAGGACTAGCGAGACCTTGAGTCAGGGAGATAATCAAGAGGTCAGCTTGAGGCCTTGGGCCAGTTCTACAAAGCCTCTTAAGTCCAAAAAGGAGTCACCCTCATATCACGACTCTGTACTCCAGAGCTTAGGAGTCCCTCTCCTGCTCCACACATGCCTCAGGCCCTGGTTCTGGGCACCCAGGCAAGGGCCTCAGTGCTGGGGCATGGTCATGAAAGAGGGAAATAAAGACAGATACCTGACAGAGAGAGAGGGAGGGAGAGAGAGGGCATGCATGTGTCAGGGGTTGAGTCCATTCCCAGAGCCTTGAGAAAAAAAGGCAGGGAAACCACACCACAAACACCAATGGCAGGTCCCAGGGCAGGAGAAGCAAACTGAAATGGGGAGCCATTTGAAATCGGAGAGGAGTAAGAGCAGCTCTAGAACGAGGATTAGAGGCCCAGCACTCAGCGCTCGGGCTTCCTGACAGGTCAGCTAGAGTGTGGGGCATACCCGCAGGGCTGGTTCGAACCCAGGTTGGGGGCTGAAATCTTATCTCTGTAGCCATCCTCATGCTGTTCCACCAAGTGAAATTTCTTCTCATCTTGGTTCTTTCATAAAATTCCCTTCTCTGCGCATTGCAGGGATTCAACCTTTGTTGACCTCAACTAAGAGCCATTGACCTTGGGGCTGGGATTCCCTTGGAATCTCCATGGAAGACCTAGTTCACTTCAAATTACATTCAGAACAGCAAATAATTTGTAGAATGCATTTCATAGGAACAGGACACTCATTTTAGTATCCTGGACATGGGCCAGGGGACGACAATCTAACTTCTCCATTTCGTATGCTCGCATTTCTAACATTGCCCAGAAAGGTCATTTCTGAGTTATAAGGGATTGTGAGGCAGGAAATAAGAATTCATCCTCAGCTCCACCACCAATTCCTCTGCTTCTGGGTTCCTGAGCAACTCTTTCCTGACTCCGCTTTCAGTTATTCCATCTGGGAAATGGGAATAATAAACTCCCATTGGAAAACCTAAAGCTGGGTTAGAGAGTGAGTTCTCAGCTAGGTAAGAGAGTGATACCTATTTCAGACATGCCCCCAGGGACAAAATTACACACATGTAAAAGCTGTCTTCTCTCCCCTGTGATTGAGAAGAATTATAGAACTTAAATTGGGCAATTCATCATTCTCATGTTTGATAGGGTGTGGCCAGTCATCTAAAAAATCTATCATTCCCAGTTAGCATGGAGAAGGAGTAAATACTAGTGGAATCAGTTGGCTCACTAAAGAAGGCACTAAACCCTAGCCTTGGCTCTGGCTCAAATCTCCACACTAGGGTCTTCAAGTCTGATGAGAAGTTTTTGGCTTTGCATTTGGCATCAACACCACCTCAAGGACCAGCGGGCCCTTACGAAACTGTATTCCCCCATTCACAAGCCTACTCCTGCTCAGGAAATGCACCCACTGTATGCTCTGCCAGTCACCCCAGGGCTCAGAAAAGCTGGGAGCTCCACGGAATGTCACCTCCCCAAAGCCTCATCGAGGGCGTGACGCATCTTGTGTGCTCTGTGCCCTCTGTCCAATGAGTGAATGAAGGTGCCCACTCCGTGAAGCTGAAGGTTGGGGAAGCCCCACTTACTCTTCCTAGAGAGAAGACGCAACAGAGTGCATACTAAAGGGACATTTGATGGGTTCCCAAACCTAGAGAGGGGCCTTTAATAGTATTTAGGACTTGATAAGTGTGACAATTATGATTATAAGCATTTTGGGTGTTTTCACTCATTCACTATTTGCAATAATCCTAGGAGGTATGTTCGAGGATTATTAGTCCCACTTTTATAGATGAGGTCAATGTGGCCCAAGGGAGGTTTATGATTTGCCTAATGGTTAGGATGCTGAGGTCATTCTAGACGTCGCCTCAGTTACAGTGCACAAGGACCTATAGCTCCCACTGGGGAGCAGGCTCCTGGAGAAGGTGCGACTGTGAACCACGTCACTGTCCCCTCAGGCAAGCTAGCTCCCCTCAGCTTCATGAGATGCCTGGGTAGGTTGGGCCTGGTGTTTCTGTTTTCTAATGGGGATGCTGAGATGCAGGGGCACTCGGGTGTCTCCCTCATTGTCCCTAGGCTCTGTGACGTAGAGCAGTGACCAGAAAGCAAGCCTGCCAGCCTCTGCCAGGCAGCTGGAGTGTGCAGCCCAGCCATTGCCACCAGAGACACCCACCGATGACACTTCCCAGCCCCCCATCAGCAGGCTTCCATTGCCTAAAGGTGACCAACTGAGAAACACCTGCCATGAGAGGCGGTCCGCAGGCACCAGAGATAAAGCCAGAAGAGAAAGAGACTTGAAGAAATGTTTAATCTGGGCCTTCATGAATGCCCACACCAAGGCAGCTTGCTCAGGGTCCCAGACTCCTTCGTAGCAGTGTGCAAAGTGGAGCCCGGGGCCACCCCACAGGACACCTCCTGTGGTTTTGCTACTCCGCCCTGCAGTGCTGAGCCGCAGCCATGGATTGGACCAAGAGCCCCTGTCCTTACGGTCAGCGGAACTTCTCTGGCTCTACGGAGAGTTTGTGGGTCTGGGCACCCCCTTCTTACTGTGCCCCTGTGGACGTCAGTACAAGGAAGGCAAGACCTGCTGTGTGGGGTGAAGCTCCCAGGCTTGGGGGTTCTCCCAGGACCGGTGCATAAAAAACGATCCTCCCCAAGCCATCCGTCCCAACGATCCCCCTCCCACTCCACGCCCGAAACTTAATTAATCATGTTTGCATCTGGATCCAGACAAGACAATAGCAGGGATGTGTTTTTGGTTAGGAACTGAAGCTGCGTTCGCAAAGGAATGTTGATTAGTTAGTGGTCGGTATCATTTTTCATGCCTTTTTAAGTCACAAAAATTTTAATATCAAAGCATTTCTCCCTGCACCGCACATATCTATTTCTCATAAGTGCATTCTGCTGGCATAATTTTCTTTTCCTTCCTGCGGGCTCTGTTTATGAGATGATCCATCAGGTTGTCTGAGAGTCTCCGTCCAGCCCTTCAACAAGCGGAGGCGGTCCAGGTGAGCCGCCGGCTGCAGCCCCCAGCCTTTGCTGGGGAAGGAGAAAGGCAGGCTCAAGGCCAGGGCCCATCAGGGAGACAACCACCCTCCACAGCAGGGATTCTCCTGGGAGCACGTCCTGAGCCAGACTGAGCCCTTATTATAAATCCCACTAATGTTACTTAGAATGGGGGTGGACCCCGAAAGTGAAGAAAACAGTCCAGACCTGCTCTAGACCCATAGATGTGGAGGTCAATCTGAACACCTCGGTTCAGTCTTCAGTTCAGCACCAGGAAAATATCCCCAGTCCGGGAAAATCTCCTGACGCAGGAAGCATGTGTTAATGTGTACAACATGCCCATGTGTGGGGAACATGTCAAGTCCCAGATGAGAAGTCATGGCCGCAAGTAATGTTGGAAGAATGTGGCAGAGCCGGAAATCCGTCTGCCCTGCTGGCCCTCCAGCTAGACTTCCCTTTCAGACAAAGGTGAGGAAGGGGCCATGGAAGACGGTGAGGGACTCTTCCTTCGGTTCAGTGACCTTTTCTGCTGAGTTCCAGACCTGGCTTAGGCACTGTGAGTGCAGTTGCAGCAGGACAGACCAGCAGGGCCAAGGAGAGCAAGATGTTCTAAGCTGCTCAGAGAACAGCAGACCCTCCCTCCTTCTTAGAAACCGTCAAAGTCATGAGACCACCAATTCCCCAACCATCCCTTGTCCCAGGGGAAGGGAAAGGGCTGATTCCAGGACAGAGTTGTGGCAGAGAAGGCAGGAATTCAGGGTGTGTTGGGGGCACACTAGTTGCCAACTTTTTTTTAGTTTGCCTTTGCTATTTGATTAGTTAATAGCCCCGGATAATTGCTGTCGCTACTGACTTTGGCAGAGAAGTAGGATAGAACGGTGAAGCTGATGGCCGACCTGGAGAATGAAGAGTGCTCTGAACAACTAAATAGCAAACTCAAATTCCCAGAAATAATCCATGAATCACATCATCATTTATTCAGAAAATAAAGTGCCAGCTATGTGCGTCGGGCATTGTGCCGGAGGTGGGCTACACGGGTCCCAGCTACCCCGGGGCCTCACCGTGGGGTTCCCCCTGACTTGGCTTTGTTCTTTGTCCCTCTACTCCCAGGACTTTTTCTAAGAACTGACCTTAGGGCTGGATAGGCACGAGGGTGGACATTTAGTTATAGCCATTCTCAGCTCTGAGGAAAAATGTTAGTATGTCCATTTTTACCTCAGAGACACAGATGGTAGAGAGCAGGAAACAAATGTGGCTTGCAGCCTATTATGGTGAATAGTTTTATTGGAGCAGAGCTATACACTTACTATGGCTGCCTTTTTGCTTCACCAGGGGAGCTGAGGAGCTGAGAGACAGAGTGTATGGCCTCCAAATTCTAAAATATTTGCCACGTGGCCTTTTACAGAAACGGTTTATCCTGGTATAAAAACTTTTGCCATTTCCATGAAGAGAATCAGTGATCCAATAGGGAGTACACTCATGCTTCCTGGTTTTCTTCTCTGAGGCCCCCACCAGGGATTGGCCTCCTCAGTAGAACATTCTTTTTTTTTCGGTCTTTAATATTTTTAATCTTTGCGATTCATGCCCCCTGGTGGAAGCTGTCTACAATACCAAGCAGCTGTGATGGGAAAGCAAAGGAGGAGAAAAGTCTTGAAATCTGCCACCCAACGCAGTGGTTTAGAAACCAGGGGACAACCTCAGGCTCTCACACTTCCTAAGTCTGATCTGAGTTCAGAACCATGACCCTGTTGAATCTAGATGGCCATCGTGGGACACGCAAAAATCGGGTAACTTACACTCACTTATTTTAGAATTTAAAAGCATTTAAGTATCGATTCATTGATTTACCACAGAGGTCTTTAAAGCATGTGCAAACAAAACAAACCTTTCAGATATTGGAATAATCTAAAAATGTCCTTTGGGGAAAATTAAGTATTAGGTAAATACTCAGGCTTATTATCATCTGGACAAAAACACATATTTTTGTGGTACTCTTGGGACTTTGGAGGCAAATGAATATATGAAGAACGGAGGGCAGAGGTGTTGGGTTTCTTGTACAGGGCCGCATGGCTCTCAGTCAGGCTAACCCAGGTCAGCCTTACTGGAAAGTCCACGTCTCAAACATTCTACTCTACACACTGGCTTTTCTGGGAAGTCTGGGGGGAACTTGGCGCCTTGGAGAGTCAGGCTGGTGACACGGCCCTGGGATGCGCCTCACATCTGGGTTCATGAAGATTCTCCCAGGCCACTCACCCAGAAGCTTGTGTCTCAAATCACACATGAAACCATTCCCTTGACTCCTTTCTGGACCCCAGATCTTTTTCCCATTCTTGGTGGAAAGCTAAGTGAGAGTTTCAGAGTATCCAAGAATTTGCCAGAACTGAGTGTGCCTTGGCACCTTCTCCTGGATCCACTGTCTTCTTGGACTATATGAGCTATGGTCCAGGAGGGATGGGTTAGACAGAGATGAGGAGGGTCACTGTGTTCACACAACTCATGAGAGTCAACGAAGAGGCACCATAATAAAACTTCTGGGAAATTTTCCAAGCTGACAGTGGGATCTGCAATGGAATGAAGGAACACTGACAATTACCACAGCTCCAGTTCAGCTCAGCCTAGCATTACAGAGTTTACTTGCTTGGTGACAAGCCCACGGAGAGTGTTGAGTGTTGGGAAATCTGGGAGGAACAAGCTCCTGGTCTTGCTTTGGAGGCTTTCAGTGGAGGTCACCCACCTTGGCCTTGTCAGCTGAGGGGTGGACGTAGCTATGGAGCCTGTGGCGGGAAGAGCTGAGATAACACCAGGGCTCTGTTGGGCATGCAGAAGTCCTGCCATCGGCAAGCCCTGAATGCCTGTTGTCCCTTACTCTTAAAGCCAACTCAAGGTTGGGTATTATCTCCCAAACCCTCATCTTGAAAAATGGGATTGTCGTTAAAAACCTGAGGGATGGGCCGAGACTCTCCAGGTCATTGCTGGGTGGGAATCACCTTTCCCTCACAAGAGCCCTGTGAAAGAAGCAACCTGATTTCCACTTTGCAAAAGGGAAAGTAACTCAGGAAGATTAAGTGATGAGCCCCAAATCACACAGGCTAGAGATGGCAGAGCTAGGAATCCTACAGCTCTGGCCCCCAGGTGTCTGCCATGAGACATGATGGAGGGCTGGAAGGGGAAGACAGGTCATGGAAAGGCAATTCAAAGGCCAAGTCTTCCCTAGAGTTGTGCAGTTGACCCCTGTAGAAAGGATCCCCAGCAGAGGGAACCAGTGTAGGCTGAAATACAGCCTGTATTCTGGTCCCGAGGCCCTGTTCCCTGTCAAGGCACCGGGCCCTCTGGAGAAGGACCCCCTTTTCTAATATGCACCACAAGGGCACTGGGGGCTGATCTGGCCCTGCTTGTGGGTGGGCCAGTAGTGAGGTCGAGTGTGGAGAGGGACAGCAGATCCAGCCTTTAGCTCAGTGGCATGGGGAGGGCTATGGACTGATCTTGTACATGCCTACTTCATATTACAGCTTTTGTTGACGTGGCTTTACCTGCTTCAGTCACTCCCTCTCTTCCCTAAATACCTATATGAAGCCATCCAGCAGAATATTGAACTATAAATTTTTTTTTCCCCAAGACCAAGGCAGGAGATAGGGGAGAGGGACGATGAGTGATGAGAGTAAAGCACATTGCCAATTTAGATATTAAAAAAGACATTGCAAATATAAAAGTAAGCCGAGGCTCTAACTGCAGACAGAACAATTAGCAATAAAAGTACTGGAGTTGATCAAAATCACAAACTCTTTTTACCAATTTAGGCTCCGAATGCAATTTAATCTCTTATTTTTCCAGCCCCTCCCCACCGGCCCTTTGAACAGTTAATCCAGTGTTCTTTTCTTTGCCCCATCCTCCCCCCGAATTGCGAATTGTGCGAATTGCGTGAGAGTGCTGAGTGCCTGCAGTTTAAAGAGACGAGAGCCGGAGTCTGATCCTTGACTACTGCTGTTCATCTGGCCGCCCTTGATGATGTGCTTGAACTCAGAATTGCCGGTCGCGAAGGTAACTCGGGTCAGGCTGCTGGAATGTTGCCCCACACACCTGTCCTCGCTCTAGAGATTTTAGGCTCACATTCTTGTGTTCAGCCATCTTCCCCCCAAACACAACCACTGCGCCATGCGGGCGGTTCTGAAACACCTTCGACTATCAGCCACACCATGTCACGTGGCCGTCCGCGGCCGTCTTCCGCAATTCTTTTGGTTAGTGTACTGAGCTGGTGTTACGGACCCAGGCTTCCCTTTTCCTTCAGTTCATCTTACTTCCGTGGCCCACACGTCCCTTTCTGTCCACAGACCTTGGTTGGGGGCACCCAGTCCACCCTCTCCAGTCTTCCTGTTCTCAAATGCCCCAAAGCCCCAGCTGGCAGCGTCAGCATCTTCTCTCTCAGAAGGTTCTTGTGTTCTTCTTTTTTCTTACACATTGGAACATTCTGTAATGTTCCAGTTACCTTGGAGTTGCCACTGTATCCCCTGGCTACACCATCGATCCCCTGGACACGCCTCACTTCAGGCTTTCCTATGCTAGGGGCTTTAGAGATTGGCAACCTCACCCTAGTAACAGAAAGTTCTCTTATCTCCCAAGGTCAGAACACCACAGGCCTCCATGCTTACATAACCAAGAACGGCCTTCAAGTTACATTTTTTGTGCCCCTAGGAAAACTCCTCCCGATGACCGGGTGTCTCTGCTTCTAGATATAAGAAAAGGTAGATTTTTTTTTTTTTAAATCACTACCTTAAAGGAAGCCCTGTTAGGTGCACTAATATAACACTGTGGCCGACTGGGTGTTGGAGCAGTTAGAGAACAGGAAAATCCTTACCGTGGGCTCCCAGCCTCATCTTCCTGGCTCCCTTTCTGCAGCCCAGACAGGCGCTCCTTCCTGCTCCCTTCCCAGCTGCTTCCCGCTAACATCATCCTTCAGAGCTGGCTCAGCACTTGACCTCCTAAATGAATCATATTCACCCTATTCAGTGTAGATTATTATCACAGATGAGGGAACAGATAGAGAGGCATGAAGTAACTTGCTTGAGATGCCGCCATCCAATGAGTGATAGTTCCAGAATTCCCATGCAGGTCTGAGCCCTAAGTCCCCAGCGCCGGAAGTGATCGTCAAAGATATCTCTGGTGTAAGAGCCAGGGCGCGGTGCTGGCCACCAGCCCACACCCCAGCATAGCGCTGGCTGTGTGTGTGTTGGGGGTGGGGGGCGTGCGGCGGTACTGCGGGCCCCCCCGGGGGGGGGGTCCCCCGGCTAAAAATGAGGCCAGGGCTAAGGCGTCTGGGACAGCCTCCTCGGCTGCTGCCAGCCACCGAGAGAAGGCGCTGGCAAGAGCCCAGGGAGGATCCCCCGCACGAGATATATCGCGTGCTGACACTTTTATGACCTGGGCCCGCTTACAACACACGGGCCGGGTGCGCAGCTCTGCGTTCCCTGCCCAGCTTGAGATCACATGCTCGCCCCACGGCTGCCACTTGGAGTCAGGAAAGCCCATATATTTCCCTCCTCAGATAGGCCTAGTGGTTCTAGGCAGGTGCAGAAAGCCAATAAATCACCAGCAAAGTCTCCCTGTATCTCTCAGTCAGGAGGCTTGTCATCTTCCCGGCCTTGATCCACATGAAAGCCGCCGGCGAGAGGGGCGGGGCGCGGGGCGGGGCGCGGGCCCGCAGACACCTGGAGGGGCGCGGGCTGGGGCTGGGCAAATGTTCACAGCTCTGAGCGCGGCGGGCAGGCCGGCACCTCCTCCTCCACCCCTCCCGCACGCGCTTCCCTTCGCTTTGATGTCGGAGGGCTCAGGATCCGGGAGGGGAGGCCAGGCCTCCAGTGTGTGTGAGAGAGAGAGAGAGAGAGAGAGAGCGAGCACGCGAGAGAGAATTCACACCCATCCTCATTGTAGCTTCTCCAGGAGGAATGAGAGCTGGAAGGAGGTTTCTGCATGATCTCCCATCATAGCACCAGGAGAGGCAGGGGGGTTTGCGCATGATGCTGCCCCATCTTGACATCCACGCCTGACAGAGCTTGGGTGCCAGTCCCTGTAGGCAGAGGGCCCTGTTGGGTAAAGTCCCTTTCCCATGTTCCATTTCTTCCAGAAAGCAGCAGAGGAGTCCTGCTGGTGGCATCTGATGGACCTTTCCTTGATTCAATATCCCACCTCGCCACTTCCCTCTTTTAGGACGCTAGTGCATTCGCTTGTACTCTATGCTTTCACTTTCCTCGCGTGTCCGTGGGAAGCTGGTGTGGGAGTTAAATGAGGCACTAAGTGGAAAGGGCTCCGCCCAGTAGTACACCTAGTAAAATGGTGAAAAGGTGGTAGTTACGGGAGCCTGGGTGGCTCAGTGGGTTAAGCCGCTGCCTTCAGCTCAGGTCATGATCTCAGGGTCCTGGCATCGAGCCCCACATCAGGCTCTCTGCTCAACGGGGAGCCTGCTTCCCTCTCTCTCTCTCTCTCTGCCTGCCTCTCTGCCTACTTGTGATCTCTGTCAAATAAATAAATAAAATCTTAAGAAAAAAAGGTGATAGTTGCATGTTATTTCCTCATCTATAGAATGTTGGTTTTGGACTAGAAGCACTTTAAGACCATTTCTAGCTGTGAGCTTCGTACCAGGTGCCGCCGTAGAAACAGGTCCTCCCATCCCCCCAGGTGGTCTGCTCAGGCACCTGAGCCCCTACTTCTCATGCTCACATTTATCATGAGGGGCCGAGGGCCATAGGTCTGGGAAGTGTGACTGTTTGGGATGAGTGCCTTACTTCAGAGGCATTTGGAAGGCTCCTTCTGTGTCCACAGCGCATCTGTGCGGGAGGCACCACGGGGTGCCAGATGGGAGACCATAGTGGGAAAGCCTGAGTCTTGGGGGTTAATGAGGGAACTACTCTTAGCCACATGGGTAGCTATGCATTGCAGACTGGACCCCAGTGGCCTTTTCCCTCCTGCAGCCACGCCAATCATGTTCAAGTACCACATTCACCACGCAGAACAGCGAAAGCAGAAAGTTCCCTTAACGAGCTCTCTTTAATTTCCCTTTTTAATCTCTCGCTCGACAAATAGTTTTTGATCATGTCCCATATGAAAGCCACCAAGAACCTATCCCTTAACCATACTGGGCCTCGGTTTTTTTCGTTGCAGATCGAGGGGGCAGAAGTGCCAGTGTCTTTCAAATAGGGAGTTTATTGGTGTCTGGGGCCAGAACAGTGCTTCATTTAGAGGAAGTTTAGCACCTGCACTCAGGAATTAAATGACAACAGAGCCTCAAGGCATGGGACAGTCACATAGGCCCTCACATTCCAGACACCCTGAGCTGATCCCATTTCCCTTAGGGCTTGGGAGTCCTGGTTCAGGTACTAATCAAGAACTCTACTGCGACTTTGGCCAATCAAGCTGCTTAATTAATAAAAAAAATCTGTATTATGGGATTGGCATGTCCTATACTGTCTGTGTCACAGAACTATTGTGTAGAAATGATTTAAAAAATGGATGTGAAGGGACACCTAGGTGGCTCAGTTGGTTAAGCCGCTGCTTTCAGCTCAGGTCATGATCATAGGGTCCTGGAATCGAGTCCCACATTGGGCTCCTTGCTCACCGGGGAGCCTGCCTCTCTCACTGCCTCTGCCTGCCACTCTGGCTGCTTGTGCACTCTCTCTCTCTCTCTCTGACAAATAAATAAATAAAATCTTTAAAAAAATACAAAAACAAACAAAAAAACACTTTCATTTAAAAGAAAATGTAGGGGCTCCTGGGTGGCTCAGTGGGTTAATGCCTCTGCCTTTGGCTCAGCTCATGGTCTCAGGGTCCGGGGATTGAGCCCGCATCAGGCTCTCTGCTCAGCAGGGAGCCTGCTTCCTCCTCTCTCTCTGCCTGCCTCTCTGCCTACTTGTGATCTCTGTCTGCCAAATAAATAAATAAAATCTTTAAAAAAATTAAAAAAATAAAAGAAAATGGATGTGAAAACACTGAAGTTGTCTCTAAGGTGAGGTACTATTATTATGATGAGAAAATAATGATACTTCCTTACTAATAGGTTCTAGGCATTTCATGGACATCCATTCAATTCTAAAAGTATTCTTAGAGTAAGTTTTATTCTTTCCACTTTACATATGAAGAGAACAAATTAAAAGAGTAAGTAATTTGCCCAAGGCCATGCAGCTAGAACTTGAACTCAGACCACCTGAACACAAAACTCATGCACTAAATAATGTCCTCTACTTCCTGTTCATGTGGGTCAGAAAGGGCTTCTCCCCAGATTGTCACAGTCTCTGTCCATGAACAATGTACACAGGAAGCCATTGTATGGAGTTGTTGCTTTGAGAGATGGAATGAAGGCATTAAGAAGACCTTAAGAAGGGCGCCTGGGTGGCTCAGTTGGTTAGGCAACTGTCTTTGGCTCAGGTCACGGTCCCGGGGTCCCGGAATCGAGTCCCACATCGGGCTCTCATCTCCATGGGGAGTCTGCTTCTCCCTCTGACCTTCTCGCCTCTTGTGCTCTCTCTCACTGTCTCTCTCTCAAATAAATGAATAAAGTCTTAAAAAAAAAAAAGTCCTTAAGAAGGTCTCGCTCTTTTGTCACTTTTGTTCTGCCGCCATTAGCATGATACTCCAATTTTTGTCTCTTGTGCCTTTCCTGCACCCTCTGTGAGAGTGAAGACTCCTTACAGTCATTTTAATCTCTTTTATCCTCATTACTTCCCTCCAGTTCTCTGTTCCTGCTGACTACTCTGCACACACACACACACACAGACACACACACAACTAGGGTTGCCAGATTTACCAAATAAAAATACAGGATGGCCAGTTAAATTTCAATTCCATATAAACAATGATTATTTCAAAATATAAGTATGTCCCACATATCGCATTGGACATACTAAGACTAAAAAATTATTTGTTGTTTATGGGAAATTCAAATTTTGTTGAGTGCCCTTTATTTTATTTGATAAATCAAGTCTACCACAAACCCCAACTTTCAAGTCTGTCAGCACAGAGAAGAGTAGGGCACTGCATGACACATGGGAAAAGACCCCAGAATACAGAAGTCTTAGTCTTAGGAGCATTCTGAGTCTAGCTGAAAGACAGAAATCTCAAAAGACAGCTGGTAGACCCTTCTCTTGAATCTCAAACCAGAAGTCATGCAGGACCTCTTCCTCATGGGTGACCTGACATCTATATTCACCTCCCCATCCACAGCTCCCTTTCATATTCTCTCAGGTAACTTCACTTCCCTCCATCTCCAATTTGGTCCATTTCCTCAATAATTTGCATCTGAGGGGCCCCTGGGTGGCTCAGTTGGTTAAGTGACTGCCTTCAGCTCAGGTCATGATCTCAGGGTCCTGGGATCGAGCCCTGCATCGGGCTCCCTGCTCAGTGGGGCATCTGCTTCTCCCTCTGCCTTTGCTGCTCCTTCTGTTTCTGCTCTCTTGCTCGCACTCTCTCTCGCAAATAAATAACTAAATCTTTAAAATTTTTTTTAAATTTATTTATTTGTCAGAGAGAGAGGGAGAGAGAGAGAGAGCAAGCACAGGCAGACAGATTGGCAGGCAGAGGCAGAGGGAGAAGCAGGCTCCCCGCCGAGCAAGGAGCCTGATGTGGGACTCGATCCCAGGACGCTGGGATCATGACCTGAGCCGAAGGCAGCCGCTTAACCAACTGAGCCACCCAGGCGTCCCAAATAACTAAATCTTTAAAAATATAATAATTTTCATTTGAGAGGCTGCAAAATTCTTCTAACTTGGCTTTGTGTTTCCATTCTTGATTCTGAATGCCCCTCACCCCACTGAGACCAGAGTGGCCCCTGCATTCTTCCAAAATACCATGTTTCCTCTAATGATCAGAGTAATCCGTGTTCATTGTCGAAATATCAGAAAATTCCACAGGAACAAAGAAAAACATTCCAATCTTCCCTGGTTATTTTCCCACTCAAAATTTGGGCCAGTTTCTCATTTTCTACACAATAGGATCCAAACTCCAAGATTAGTTGTGCAGAGCTGTGTGATTTGGCCTCACTGCTTCTCCTGAGTCTACCTGACACAGTCTAACTTGCACCCCAAACTTGAAACTCGCAACAGTCTTCCAGTTTCCCATGTAAGAGGGAGCCATGCTCTTTGTCCAGGACTTTGTAAAATCTCTGTCTTCTTCCTTAACTGGCTTCTACTCTGCACTGGCAAACTCCTATTTATACTTGCTAACCTATGTTATCTCCTGGACCTTTGCTTCCCAAGGCAGGCTTAGAAATAATCTTGGCGATCCTATCACATATATACAGTTCTTATCAGTATTTTTCTTGTGGAGGTCTTAAAAAGAGTGTGCTGAAGTTATTTATTTACACACTTGTCATTCCATGGAAACTGTGGGGTCCTTAAGAGCAGAAACTACATATCTCTGATGCCTAGCAAAGTGCCTGACAAAATTAGGAGCTCAATAAAACTCCTGTTAATCACTAAATTATTTAATTAATGAAGTCCTTTCCTTTCCCACATGCTTCATGCATTCCACTGATGACCTCATACAACTTGTTCTACCAATTAAACGCTGACTTAAATGCTGTTATTACTTGACACTTGCCAATCCAAATAGATTGTAAATGTTTGTAATCCCCCACAGTGACTGTTTCCGGACTAGGCATAAATATTTGTTGAAAGACTGAAATATCTTCCCACAGACGTCATAGAGGATGCAGCTTACAGTAAATGGTGGAAGGTCCCAGTTAGGGTTTCAGGGGTCTGGGTTCCAGTCCTGTTTTGCCAAGCTGTGTAAATTACCATGGCTTGGGGCGCCTGGGTGGCTCAGTCGTTAAGCGTCTATGTTTGGCTCAGGTCATGATCTCAGGGTCCTGGGATCGAGCCCCGTGTTGTGCTCCCTGCTCAGCAGGAAGCTTCTCCCTCTCCCACTCCCCCTGTTTGTATTCCTTCTCTTGCTGTCTTGCTCTCTCTGTCAAATAAATAAATACAATCTTTTAAAAAAAATTACCTAAATTCAGTGGGTCTCAGTATTCTCCTCTCTGAAATGGTGACAAACCCAGTCCTGCCTTCTCCTCCCGACAGACAGCACTGTTCTGAGGATCAAAAGAAGGAGAGTACGTGAGAGTGCTTTGTCAATTGTAAAGTGCCGTACAAATATGAGTTATTATCATTTCCAGCTGGGGTTGTCTGGGACTACTTCAATGCGGGCATTATAAATGATTGATAAGACTTTATGTGGTATTTGTGCTTTAAGGGGGAACAAATCTTAAGTCAAATGACTGCAACTCTGCTATGGAATGTTGGTTGCAGTGCCCTAGACAGAGGGATTTTGGGCAAGTGAAGGGGGGGAAGGGTTGGGCCCAAATCCAAGACACCACTCTTGAGTTAAGCTAAAGCTAAGTCTCTAAGTTAAAGCTGAACTTAGACTCCAGGGTTAGGAAATGTTATTAAATGTTGATTATTATTTAGTTATTCATTGGACAGGTCAAAGAAAGCAATAATATCAGCAAACACTTATTTGAGTGCTTACCTCATATCAGGCATTGTTCTAAGTATTTTATATGTCCACACATTGCATTCTTAAATCAATCCAGTGAGATGAATATCTCTGTGGGGAATATGATTACTCCCCTTTTCTGAATAAGGAAAATAATGCTCAAAGAAGTTAAGATCTTCTAGGGTCACATAGCTAATAAGTGGTGGAGCTCTGGTTTGGACTCAGTCATTCTGACCCCAGAGCCTGAAGGAACAAGGAAGAGATAGAAGGAAGGAGGGAGAAAAAGAGAAGGAAAGAAAGAAGTCTGGATATTAAGTAGTCCTTTGGTAAGTTATTCTGAGACCTGGGGAAGACAACTAGACAGAGATCCAGAAACAATTAATTTCCAAATGATACATGTCCTCAGGAAGTCAGAGGAGAGCTTTGGGGCCTGTCCTTGCCATAGGCACAGTATGTCCATCTTCCATCTGTGGACTACAATGGAAACACTATCTCTGTGAGGAAAATATAAACCAGGTGCTATGGAAGCACAGAGGAAGGGTGACAGTGAAGTGAATCTTCGAGACTTCAGAGGATCCAGCCAGACGCAGAGTTGGGGAAGGAGGCAGGAGACCACCTAGGGTGAGTGGAGTCACAGGTAGGTAGGTAGGATTACAAGCGCAAGGCAATGTGGGAGAAGTAAGATGGAAGGCTAGAGGTTCAAGGTGGATCTGGGGCATGTGCGCCAGGAAATCTCTGTGATGAACCAGGAAGCTCAGACATTATTTTGGGGGTGGAGGAGAGCCAAACATGGCTTCCAGCAGAGTTAGACCTATGATTTAGATACTCCTGCTGGGGAGGGGGCAGGGCAGGGGATGGGGAGACTGGGCAGGATGCTACTCCAGGCAAGACAGCGTGAGCACAATAACTAGGGAAGTCATAATAGAGCTACGAAGAGACTGAAGTGATATTTAGGAGGTGTTTTTTTTTGCACTGTTTAGTGACTGGATTGAGATGGAGTGGCTAGCACTGCAGAGATCTCTGTTGACTCCTATGTATTCACTAATGGCTAGAGAGAGAGGGGGCCACTAACAAAGGTTTGGAGTGCTGAAGAGGAACAATTCTGAGACCTGGGTTTGTCCAGCAGCAGATTGGAAAAAATAGACACAGAGCTACGAGAAGCAGTCAAGGCTACAGATAGTCATTTAATTAGCTAGATTTACTGACTACTGTGTGTGAACATTAGGTTAGGTGCTAGACTTGGAAGTCAGGCTAGGGCAGGTCCTATTGTTGTAACAAACAATCCCCAAATCTTCAGATAGAAACCAACGTTTATTTCTCACTCATACTACACGTCAAATATGGGCTGCTCAGTGGCTCTGAGGTTCCACATCCTCATCCACGTTGACCCAGACATGTTGCAGCATCCTGTTGCAGATCCTTCGGCATCTAGAACACAAGTCCTCCTTGGCCACCTGGGCAAGAGAAGAGACTACACAATCATATGAGGGTCTTTGATGCCCTACACTGGAAATGACATACACTCCATCTGCTTGCATTGCATTGCTAGACTTGGCTTTATGGCCCCACCCAACAGCAAGGGCTGGGAAATACAGAGGAGCCAGTGTTACTTGTGGTGAGTGTTACTGGCTCTGCTGCATAAGGCCTCAGAATATGGGAGGTGAGTCAATCTAGGAGAGAAAGGATGGAACCAATTAAGGTAGAGACCCGGGAGTGAAGAGACTAGTGAATAACAGAACCTTCTAGAAGTGACAGGTGAGGAAGGAGGGGAGCCCAAGGAGGAGACTGAGGTGAAAGAGGTAAGAGATGGGAGCCAATAACATCACTCAAGCCAAGGAAGTACATAGGTCTGTGAGGAGGTCCAGGGTGGCAAATGTGGATAAAGACTGACAGTTGTGTTGTATTTGGTAATCAAGAGGGATCTGGCAGACATTTCAGTAGACGTGTTTCTGTGGAGTATTTATCCAGATTTGTTGTAGAGAACATGGTGACTCTGAGGCCACAGGCCTGAAAGTCATGTTCTGATATGGGTTCTGAAAATAATGGTGGTGATTCAGTTAGGGAGTCCCTCATTATCTCACAATATTATTTAAAATGCTTAATAAATTTTCAGTGGATGACTAATTGGGCAAGACAAGACCTGTGAAAACACAGACCATGATAACTGAAATGGGCCGTAAACTGTCAAACGAAGAGAAGTTGACCTCTTATTCACTAATGTCCTCATGTGGTGGCAATACCAGAACTTGAGAAGTTCATCCAAAGTGCACTTATCGTTAACTAATAATATTCCTTGGATTGAATGGGGAACTCACGTTTGTGGTTTCCTACTGCCCCTGGAGAGGAGGGTGTCATTATTTCCAGTTTGTTTTTTCGCTTGAGAGAACTGAGCTAAGGAATGAAAGGAATGGTTGATGATATTTTGACCATACAGCGTTGAGCATTTCTGGGGGAAAGAAACAAGGAAGAGACATTTGTTGAGTACACCTGGCATGTGCCAAGCCATCCCCACACTTCTTAATCTTCATAACCACGTGGTAAACGGGATCTCCTCTTTTCTCCTCCTTTTATAGAAGTGACAAAATCGAAGAGAAAGCCCCAGTTTTCAGACTCCAGGGGCTCCATTCCATTTCTCTCAGCGAAGTAGACTCTGCAAGTGGGCCCCATGTCTGCTTCTCACAGAATTGCTGTGAATTTCTCAGCCCCCATCAGTCCAAAGCCGCTAGGAGGCAGATGAAAGGCATCACGGACCTGTGAGCTGCCGCTATGCCTTCAGAGGGACTGACTTCCAGCTTTCAGCCACATGCACGAAAGAGGCTGTTTCCATCTGCTGACCTGTCAGTCTGCCCCTCTCTTGGGCTTCTTTCCTCCCTCCTTGGAGTTTCTTCAATAAAACATTTCACTCCCTTGAAAAGCATCTCCCCTGAGTGGTGTGGGGAGGGACCAATATGGTTCCATTTAGCTCTCTGGAGATGAGAAGAAGGCATCCTCCCTTCACATAACTTTCCCGGCAAGTGGTATCTCTGTTTCCTTTCCCTCAAAAGCTATGAACAAATAAGATCTGGTTAACACAGTATCCCAGCTCACAGATCTCCTGAATCCCATTCTACATTTTCTGCTTCACCATGTGTCTCCTGGATCCTTAGATGCCTGATTCCCTGAGAACTAAAGGGAGAGCTGACTGTGGAGCCCCCTTCTGGTCACACTGTGAACTTCACCTGAAGTAGCAGCTTCAAGAAGGAGAGCCTTTCTTTCTTTCTTTATTTGACAGAGAGAGATCACAAGTAGGCAGAGAGGCAGGCGGAGGGAGAGAGAGAGAGAGAGAGAGAGAGAGAGGAGAGGAGGAAGCAGGCTCCCTGCTGAGCAGAGAGCCCGATGCGGGACTCGATCCCAGAACCCTGAGATCATGACCTGAGCAGAAGGCAGAGGCTTAACCCACTGAGCCACCCAGGCGCCCAGGAGAGCCTTTCTTAAGGCCTTTCTTTCCACCTCCCCTTCTCCCCCTGGGAGAAGAATCAACTTGCAGGGGGGTCCCCTGGATTTCTGGACATAATCCACAAGCCCACCTATGAGGAATGACAAATCAGATTTTCAAATGGTACAGAAGAGAAGTTTGTCTTCTGGCTGGACTCCCCTTTCAGCGTCTTCCCTTCCCCTTCCACTACCTAGCTCTGAGTCCTCTCCCTACACCTGTTTTACTCTTCTGTGGCTACTCCTTAACTTCAGAATGTACTCACCAGAATCACCTGGAAGGTTTGAGAAAACAGATGGTTGGAGCCCACCCCCAGTTTCTGATTTACATTTCACTGAGAACTGGCATCTCACTGAATTACTTGTGGTTCTCAAATGGGATGCAAATTTGAATCACAGTTAAAAAAAAAAAAAAAAAAGCAAAAACCAAACATAATGTGTGGCTCCTGGGTGGCTCAGCTGGTTGAGCATCCAACTCTTGATTTCCGCTCAGGTCATGATCTCAGGGTCCTGGGATGGAGCCCTGCGTCATGCTGTGTGCTCAGCACTCAGTGGTGAATCTGCTTGAGATTCTCTCTTCCTCTCCCTCCGCTCCCACCCCTCCACGTGCATGTGCTTTCTCTTTCTCTGTCTCCCTCTAAAATAAATAAATAACTCTTAAAAAAAAATACAGTGTATATGTGTGTTGGAGGTGATTGCCCAGACCAGTTGGCACATTAGTAGTTTGTAAAAACACCCCCCCCTCCCAGGTGAGTCTGGAGAGCAATCAGGCTGAAAAGCTCTATAAATTCAGACAGGTCTTTAACTCTCAGAGGTTTTTAGATCCAGATAGTGGGATTTGAGAAACATTCCCTCCTAAACTGTTTAGATCCCAAGAGTTCCTAAAGTTAAAATTTCAGGCACCTGTGTGAACTGGGCGACAGAAATGGGTATTTTATCCAAAGAAGTCAACCTCCCTGGTTTCCCTCATATTCTGCTGCCTGTTTAAGTGGGAATGGTCACCAGCACAGAACTCTGAAGACAGTTAAATTCTAGCTCCTCCCCTTAAGACTATGTGAAGAAGGCAGCTATTTAACTTTTCTAAACCTCAGTTTTCACATTTGTGAAATGGGGACAATAAGCACACTTAAGATACAAAGTTATTATGAGGAATAAATGAAACAATCCGGGCCCTCACACATGGAATTCTACTAAAGCCAAATACTGTATTACCATTGTGGGTTTTATCCTAGCATTCATTTTACAACTCTTTGGACAGCCTTGGGAGATCTAGTGAATTGTTATCCTGACTCCAAGCTGAGGGACCCTCCTCTGTGAGTTGTAAGAGATGTAGGCTTGGTGCCTGAGAACCTTCACAATTACAATTTCAATTCCATAGTTTGTTGGTCTGTGATCCATCCAAATTACCATTCTTGTGGGAATATCCACCACAATCCTCAAACTCTACCTGTCCAAACCTGACACATGATCTTGGCCCATAGGCTGCCCTCGCATCCTCTTGACCTCTCTCTAGGAATGGCACCCCCACTCAACTGCCCAAGCTAAAACACTGGGAGTCATTCTTGACCCCTGCATCTTGTTCCCTGCCCAACACCACTACCAAAAAGCCAACCAATCAACAACCAAACAAACAAACAATCACTTACTAGGTCCTGCTTATTCTTTTAATTCTTCAATCAACTTCATATGCATCCCCTTTGCTGCTACCCCCATTCAGGCCCTCATATCAGGACTATTTTAACAGGCTCTTACTTGTCTCTATAATTAATTCTTTTTTTCCCCTCTCTCTCTATCACTAATTCTTAGTTCTCTTATCCCATGTATCATGTTACTACTGGTGAGACACAAATATAATCCTGCTGTTCCCAGCTCAGAACTCTCCAGTGGTTTTCCATCATCTATCAGGTTGAGCTGAACTTACAGTACAGACACCTAAAGGCCACACAAACTCATGACAAGGACTGTTGGTAAAACAACATGTGATCAGCGGTTTTCACTGTGACCTGCTTAGATATGTTGCTTTTTAAAACTCTGAGCAAACCAAACAAAACATGTTTTAGTTATGAAGCCCTCAGGCCAGCAGTCTAAATCACTCCTCGTCCACCATGTAAATTCTAATTTCTTTGGTATATCCTCAAGCCCTTTCCCAATGTGGATCTCATTACCTATCTAACCTGGCCCCAACTTCTCTCTCTCCCTGAATTACTTGTAGCTTCCTGAATGGGTCATGTGCTCTTCCACCTCGTGATTTTGCTCATGCTGTGCCTTCTACATAGAATGCTCTTCTTCTTCTTGATATCCTGGCCAAATCTGGCTTATAGTTGATAGTTCAGTTCCAAGGCAAGCTATACAGCTCCCCCCAGATTAAATAGCTCTCCCTTGATTACTCCTAATCTGCTAATCCAATAATGACCGTAGTGCACTGAAATTATTTATTTGCATATCTTGTTCCTCCCCTAGTCTCATCAACTCCTTAAAGCTGGGGGCTGTCTTTTCATTTTAGTACCCCAGCTTTCAGTGTGGCGCCTGACATAGAGTCTGATGAACACACATATGGAAGAATGCCATTAACTACCATTTCAAGTGTTTTCTTCCTCCCAGGCACTGACTGATGGGCCGGCTGGGAAACCGGGGCTCCAAAATGGCGTATCTTCCTGCCAACCCTCTCCAAGATGGCGGACTTTCCCGCCACCCTCACTGCTGCCTCCACGTCACCATCAGGAGACTGAAACTCTCCACCCAGGAACTTCCCAATTGGGAACTGCCCATCAAGGACTTCCCCAGCCCCATGCCTTCCGATCACCACATACCTTGCCATTGGACTCCAGCCCATGCCTTATTCTGGTCCAATACACTTTCCCCACCTCATACCCTCTGATCACCACTACCTCAATCCGATAAAAGGCCCTCGCCAACTCCCTCCCAGTGCGACTTCCCCGACTCACTATTCCTCTCTCTCTCTCTCTTTCTGTGAGTCGAAGAACCTCGCCTGAGGGTGCTTGCAATAAAGTTCATCTCTCGGATCCATTTGCCTCGTAGCCTCTTTTTCTTACCATCGTCAGCGGGAGCAACTTAACACTGACCTAAGCACTTTATATGCATTATTTGTTTTAATCTCTGTTTTGGGTATACCAAAGATGAGAGAAAAGGGGCAAGTCTAGGAAGGGTCCCCATGTAACATACGCATGGGCTGTTCCTGAGAGCTCCATGGTCAGCTGAAAGTGATAAAAACAGTATTAAAAATGACTAGGGTTTGAGCATCAAGGATGCTCTATCCTACTATACTGTAATGATTTCTTTTATTCCCTATAAGATAATGAAGTCCTTGAGGACAACTACTGTAATTTCTGTCTCAGAATTCTCTGCACATGATATGATGCCTGGCACACAGTGGAACCTGTGTAAATGTTAGATAAATGAATAATGGATGGTCTCATGGATTTCTTCCTACACACGTTTGGGAAGCTGGGAAATCGTTGCTACAGGTCCCTGGCAGGCTCAGTGATTTCTCTGACTTTCCTTCAGAGATGTGCTGGGTATCTGGGATATACGTTATGCATATTTGACTATAATCATATGCTGTATCTGAGATAAAGGGAAAAAGAGAAAGATGGAGGGGGGGGAAAGGGAATAGGAAAGATAGAAAGGGCACCTGGGTGGCTCAGTAGTTTAAGCGTCTGACTCTTGGTTTTGGCTCAGGTCATGAACTCAGAGCCAGGTGTAGAGCTCCTCACTGGGCGTGTAGCCTGCTTAAGATTCTCTCTCTCCCTCTGCTCCTCCTCCCCTCTAAAAAAAAAAAAGATGGAAAGTAAAGTAACAGATAAGAATAAGGAAATTTTAAAAAAACACTTGCAGCTATCACTATGTGATTTGAACATAAATCTTCAACACATTCCTCTTGCCAAGAAAATATTCCTGCAATTAAGCTATCTGGCCACCAGATGTCAGTAAAATAATAATGTCTCATTAAGATTTACCAAACCCTGGAGTTAAAGACTGCGGCTTTAGGTTCAATCTCCTTCAGAGATTTGTAATTATAAACCTCCCTTGTTACACTGATGGAAAACAGACTTTGTTAAAACAGATAACATTAAGGAAACAAAGTAGGAACCAAAACATATAATACTTTTCAAGGGAAACATCAAAGTATCCAAATTCTTCAGACATCTAAATGTATTTCTTGACTGTTGTAGGATAGCTAAAATTCCCAGCTCAAAGTTCAACTGGTATAGTCCTTTGGACAATTTTAAACATTAGCTAGAGATGTTAAGTTTGGTTCACTTCCCTATTCAAAGCATTATCAGTTTCTTACTTCGCACTTATCTCTGCCCACCCCAACATACCCCTCACCTCACACACATTGCCACTTTTCACTCAGAGTTTGCAGGAGGACCTTCTGTGCAGGACATAATAAATGGACGCTTACTTCTACTGCTGATTCTCATGTAATTCCAAGTGAATTTCCTTTAAGTATCTGTAAATTTCATCTTTACATGAGGAAAATGAACTCCCTCTCTACCCTCCCCCATCCCAGTCATGTTCTATCACCATCTTCTTGTTTTACTTTTTTTTTTTTTTTTTATTTGTTAGAGAGAGAGAGAGAAAGCACAGGCAGACAGAGTGGCAGGCAGAGGCAGAGGGAGAAGCAGGCTCCCTGCCGAGCAAGGAGCCTGATGTGGGACTCGATCCCAGAACGCTGGGATCATGACCTGAGCCGAAGGCAGCTGCTTAACCAACTGAGCCACCCAGGTGTCCCTTGTTTTACTTTTTTTGAAGCTATATAGTGCTATATTTTATTCATCAGGCCTAGGTCAAGGATTGTCTTCAGTAATTCCCCTGCAGCTGACAGGGAGGTTATGGCTGAGTGTTGACCTCTGAGCCGAAATGAATTTGAATCCTGGTCCTATCTCTTTTTTTCTGCCTTTGGGAAAGGTTAAGTGTGTCCTTCAGAATGGGAAAGGTTATTCTGCTGAACAAGCAGTACTAGAATTTCGATGGCTTAAAACAAAAGCATATTTCTCACTCACGCTGCATGTCCAAATCAAGTTAGCAGAAAACGTCTGCTTATTCTGGCCACCCAGAATCCCTGGTTGGGGGAAATCTTCTTCTTCGGCATGGAGTAAGGTGTCTCAGAGTAATCCATGGTCACCTCAGCTGGTAACAACCAGAGTCAAAGGGTCTTCTCAGTTAAATCTGCTGGTCCACCTCACTTTTGCCCACAACCCATGGTTCAGCACTGATCATATGGCCATGTCTAACTTTAAGAGTGTGGGGAAGAGCAGTGCTCTATGTACCCCCAAAGAGAGGGGAACTAAGCACTGCCCAATGGTAGAAATACCTCCATATCTGCCTTAAATCTCTAAATATTTAGTGCTGACTTCTTACTATGTGAAGAACATACCCATCCCCTTTGCAAGGAGACAACCTAGTACCTCATCAAGCTGGACATTCAATTCAAAGTCTATGATCCTTGAAAAAAAAAAAAGTCTATGATCCCTGAATGAAGCATAGAAGTTCCTTCATCATGATATCTTCTATTGTAATTTCTATATCAGGTCTGAAAGTGACATCTTTTGATCTCAAAACTTATGAGCTAAAAAGACAAATTATCTTCTCCCCACCCCCACCCCACCCCCATTCACAATGATAGAATAGGGAGGGACAGGATAACCACAATGAACACTCTTATTCAGAAAGAGGAAGAATAGAGATGTGTAGCGAATACTGGGGGACAGAAAGTTCTGAATTCTGCTGGATTAAGCTCTTGAGGCCCACTTCCTTGAAGTGGAAGTGTATTCTGACTAATCTCTTTAGGCTGAAAGTGCTCCCTCCTCCATTTTTCTCCATCGCTGCTGTATCTACCCTCAGAGATTCTTCCTTTTCTTTTATCTTTTTTTACTACATCCAAAACAGGCATTAGAGGATATGATGTCTTAGGGGACCAAGAACTTTTCCCAGTCTACTTCCTACTGTAGATGATCAGAAGCCCAGGTCTTAAGAGTCATCCCATCTTAGCGTGATTCCTTGGTATACAACTCTCTCAAAACTCACTAACCTGAGACTTCCCATGTATTGGATTTTGGTCAGCTTTATGTGCCACTAAGTTCATCCTCCCACATATCTCACTCACATATTCTCACCCACATATCTGTCTCTACTTAATTCAAGTACAGGCCGCACTGTTATTTTCTTTCTTTGAGCACCTTTATCCAACTGAAAGGATTCACTGGGCACCTGCCCTTCACTGGATCTTCACTGTAGGACACCTCATTCCACTGAGAGGTTTCAGCAACTGTGGGGGATGACTATATCCTCAATGTGATCCTCCCCAAGAGGCTGAGATTTCATTAGCCTTGGTTACACACAGAATTTCCATTCTTACCTCTGTCGTTAAGAACGGAGAAGCAGTTGACTTTGCAAGCCTACTAGTCCCTGAATTTTTGAATCCTCTCTGTTCTCTTTCATTCCTTGCTTCAAATCAGCCAATTCCTTTCTGTGTGCATCTCTTTCTTAGTACCTTGCCAAACAGAGCCTACTGAGAGTGGCGCACACCACAATGTTTTGTTTTCCAACCTCTTCTCACAGATCTATACGTTAATTAGATGCCTAACTGAGAGCGACAGCTTTATCAAACGTTTTCCCATTAAATAACATGGACTGTCAACTTTCTAGCCTCTATTATAGGTTTTCTCACCACCTACCACCTGACCTCTAAGCCAATGTTGTTACGTTTTTTGGTCACATTGGGTTTTTTGGTCTTTTTGTTGTTGTTGTTGTTGTTGTTGTTACAATAGTATACTTCCTCCAGCTTCAATATCTGTATCCATCGGGAGGGTCTAGGCTATGTTTTGGCAAGCAACAACCCTAGAACTTTAGTGGTTTGGAACAATAGGAGTCTATTGGTCACTTGCACTGTATGTTCAATGAGTTGGCAGGAAAGCTCTGCTCATTGTAATCCCCCAGGAACTCCGGCTGCTGGAGACTCTGTCACCACACACCCAACACAAGAGGGTCCATGCTGGCAATTAAATGCTGCAGCCTAGAAGAAATCCACACCCCTTTCCCACTTTTGGGACAGGACTCACTGAATAGGTCTAAGCACGTGGCCAAACTACATTCTAAGAATCACAGCCTTCATTCATTCAGTGGTTTTGTTTTTGTTTTGTTTTTACTTTCTTTTTTTTTAAATTTTTTAAAAATTTACTTATTTGTCAGAGAGAGAGGGAGAGAGAGAGAGAGCGAGCACAGGCAGACAAAGTGGCAGACAGAGGCAGAGGGAGAAGCAGTCTCCTTGAGGAGCAAGGAGCCCGATGTGGGACTCGATCCCAGGACGCTGGGATCATGACCTGAGCCAAAGGCAGCTGCTTAACCAACTGAGCCACCCAGGCGTCCCTGTTTTTACTTTCTTACCTCCATATACACAAAACAGGCCACCAACAATGGTGTCTGTCCTACTACATACCTTCTCTTGGTGCTTCAGTTTATTGGTTTCTGAAAAAAAAAAAAAAAGTGATGTGATCTATTTGGGTTTCAGAGAGATTCCCTCTGATTTTAGTAAAGAGCAGGGATTGGAGGCTTCATGGGAGTGGGTCACAGGATGGCAGCAAGGAAGCCAGGTAGGAGGTTACTGTAGTCGTCCAGATGAGAGATTGAGAAGGAACATGAAGCATTAGATTTGAGTGTTATGAGGATCAGTCAAGATGGAGACAGTAGGGGTACCTGGGTGGCTCAGTCAGCTGGGCATCTGCCTTCAGCTCAGGTTATGATCCTGCGGTCCTGGGATTGAGCCCTGCGTCAGGCTCCCTGTTAGGTGGGGAGTCTGCTTTTTCTCTCCCTCTGCCTGCCGCTCCCCTTGCTTGTGCTTTCTCTCCCTCCCTTTCTCTCTTTCTCTATCAAGTAAATAAATAAATAAAATCTTAAAAAAAATATTGAGATAGTAAATAGAGCAGGAAAAGCCCCAACTCATTGGAATAAATCCATCTGTGGGTTGACAGAAGAAGGTGATTTATTCAGCAGTAGTAAGGACATCATACTCTGAGTGGCACTCAGGCTCAACCGGAACGACCAAGAAAGACAAAAGCAGCTTCCACACCTCTAAGGCTACAGAGGGAATGTTTCAGAACTTGAAGGAGAACAGCCCACAACTGAATTCTTTCCTCAAGAGCCTTGTTAACTGAGTTCTCATTTAAACAAATAGTTTGCAACCTCAGACCTCTGAACCTTGCAGCTCTTCACAGCTGTGATTTCTACCCTGAATTTTCAGAAACAGATGCTGAGGCGTATTTTTCTGTCTTCTTGTTCTTAAACTGTGGTTATTTCATTTTCCTCTCTTTTTGGTCTCCTTTTGGGGTTGATGAAAACTCTGACTTGGGAAAGGAGGCCCTTTCCAGTTTCCTATCCAAATGCCTCTTCTGTCAAGTTCCTCAGTTTTCTGTGAAAGAGTTTACTACTACAGAATCTCGAGAATTTGTTACTAGCTTTGGTTTTGTTTAATGTCTGTTAATGATCTGGAGGGAGGTGATAACTGCATATTAATGAGGTTCACAAAGGAGCCAAATTGAAAGCTGTTGTGAACTCCAGTGCTGGCAGCCATAAACCAGAACCCTGGAGAGAGCTGACTGACAACTGGGGACAATACATGTGGAGAAACCAGCACATGTGATGCTGACTCTTCAGGGGAAAGATGTAGTTTAGGCATTTTTCTTAGAAGGAGAAGGAAACCGTGTGGAAAGCAGCAGTCAATAGAAGGTCTCCAGGATGAAATGAAAAAACGAATGGCCAGGTTGTAAAAACCGCAGTGTCACTGCGAGAGGAAGTAGAGAAGGATGTGGTGATCCCAGTGACCTCTCCCTTACTTCCTGCCTGCTCTGTGATGCTCACGTGACCCAGGTCGGCCAGGTCAGTGATCCTACAACACAGTTCTCGGTTCTGAGGTGGACTTGTTACTTGACTTAGTCTAATGGGACTCATTTCTGGAATAATTTTTGTTCCTAGAACTCGTGAGAAAATTAGAAGCTTTCTTCCTGCAGGGACTGCGGTTTATAGACCTGAAAGTTATCCAGGTAGTGATTGAAACCAC
>PISX010018630.1:0-40131 GCA_004024625.1 Mellivora capensis | reverse complement strand
GGAGATTCAAATTAAAACCACATTGAGATACCACCTCACACCAGTTAGAATGACCAAAATCAGCAAGACAGGAAACAACGTGTGTTGGAGAGGATGTGGAGAAAGGGGAACCCTCTTACACTGTTGGTGGGAATGCAAGTTGGTGCAGCCACTCTGGAGAACAGTGTGGAGGTTCCTCAAGAAGTTAAAAATAGAGCTTTCCTATGACCCTGCAATTGCACTACTGGGTATTTACCCCAAAGATACAGATGTGGTAAAAAGAAGGGCCATCTGTACCCCAATGTTTATAGCAGCAATGGTCACAGTCGCCAAACTGTGGAAAGAATCAAGATGCCCTTAAACAGATGAATGGATAAGGAAGATGTGGTCCATATACACTATGGAGTATTATGCCTCCATCAGAAAGGATGAATACCTAGCTTTTGTAGCACCATGGACGGGACTGGAAGAGATTATCCTGAGTGAAATAAGTCAAGCAGAGAGAGTCAATTATCATATGGTTTCACTTATTTGTAGAACATAACAAATAACATGGAGGACATGGGGAGATGGAGAGGAGAAGGAAGTGGAGGGAAATTGGCGGGGAGATGAACCAAGAGAGACTATGGACTCTGAAAAACAACCTGAAAGTTCTGAAGGGGTGGGGGATGGGAGGTTGGGGGAACCAGGTGGTTGGTATTATGGAGAGCATGCATTGCATGGAGCACTGGGTGTGGTGCAAAAACTATGAATTCTGTTATGCTGAAAAGAAATTTTAAAAATAAATAAATAAATAAATAAATAAATAATAAAAAAATTTAAAAAATAGTAAAAGCTTTGGTAGGAAAGCATTTTTTACTTAAGTATTCTTAAAATTTAGTGGTATATATATTTTACATATATATGTAAAATATATATATATATATATATATATATATATATATGCATATATATGATGTTACAGAATATATTAAGCCCACTGTTGAGATCTTCTCATCAGGAAAAGTTTCCTTTCAAAATATTATTATGCATTGACATTATCACCTAAGAGCTTAGATGGAAATGTACACTGACACTAATATTTTCATGCCTGCTAACAGAACATCCATTCTGCAGCCCATGGATCAAGGAATTATTTTGACTTTCAAGTCCTTTTAGTTAGAAATACATTTTGTAAGGCTATAGCTTCCTTCAAGATCCTCTGTCCTCCTCTGATAATCTGAGCAAAGTAAATTGAAAATATTCTAGGAAGGATTCACCATTCTTGATATCATTAACAACATTCATAATTCATGGAAGGAGGTAAAAATATCACCATTAAAAGGAATCTGGAAAAAGTTGTTTCCAACCCTCATGGATGTCTTTGAGGGACTTAGGACTTGAGTGGAAGAAGTAACTGCAGATGTAGTAGAAACAGCAAGGGAATTAGAATTAGAAATGAAGCCTAAAGATGTGAATCAATTTATGCAGTCCCATGAAAAAAGTTGAACAGTTGAGGAATGTCCTTATGGATGAGCAAAGACAGTGGTTTCTTGTTATGGAATCAGCTCCTGATGAAGATGCTGTGAAGACTGTGGAAATGACAACACAGGATTTAGAAGATGACATAAACTTAGTTGATAAAGCAGAGGCAGTGTTGAGGATTGACTTGAATTTTGAAAGAAGTGCTACTATAGCTAAAAATGCTATGAAATAGCATCACATGCTACAGAGCATCATTTGTGAAAGGAAGAGTCAATCAATGCAGCAAACTTCATTGCTGTCTTCTTTGAAGAAATTGCCACAGTCACCCCAACCTTCAGCAACCACTATGCTGATTAGTCAGCAGCCATCAACATCCAGGCAAGATCCTCTACCTGCAAAAGATTATAACTAACTGAAAAACTCAGGCAATAGTTAGCATTATTTAGCTATAAAGTATTTTTAAATTAAGGTATGTGTATATATATAGATATATATACACACACATATATATACATATATATATTTTAAACATAATGCAATTGCATACTTAGTTGACTATGGTATTATGTAAATACAGACCTCATATGCACTGGGAAACCATAAAGTTCATTTCACTCAATTTATTGCAATATTTGTTTTATTGTAGTGGTCTAGAACCAAATCCACAGTATTTCCAAGGTATACTTATAAATCAAGAGCCATTCAGTATTGAGCAAGTACAAATGTCAGAGAATTAACTTCTCTCTGGAAATTTTCATAGCAAATCTCAGATTGAACTTGGAAAAGCCTCTCATGTGCTGTTCTATTTCAAAGCTAGCAAACCAAACTCAAGAAACTTTCTCTGCCAGATTTCATGGGCAGTACTCATAAATTTGGGTAAATCGCTATTTTCTTGAGGTCCCCCATAAGTGTCCCCTACCTGTCAGGAATTAACTTCTTTTAACACTTGTAAAAATGGTTCTTTGCAAATCAGGTATCAAGCCAGAGCTATTTGAGCCAACATAGTGATATTTCCATATGCCACGTGGCAAAGCATTTAACAGAAACCTTGGTGAGTATGGTCTGAAAGTATCATCTCCACATGTGAAGTCAATCCTTGTTTTTTAGTAGTGGGCTTGCCATGCCTAATTAAATGAGAATCATTCTTAAATATGATGCTTCAGATAAGGCCTTGGCTACATAATCCATTTGTACAATGATATACTAGTAAATAGGAAGACAAAATTTTATTGAATGCATCCAAATGTCTCTATTTCCCTAAAATGTAAGAAGGCTTAAAAAAATTGGTTGTCTTTAAATTCTGGGTAAGGGCAAGAGAACAGAGAGGGTCAGTGACAACCAGATACCATTAAAAATGTTTCATTTCAGTTTAAAGATATAGTCTGTCTACTAAAATGAGGGTTAGAGATAGTGACTCCTTCATGTACCCATAAAAACAGAGAATTAGAATTAAAATTTTGTCAACAGTATTCTACACAGATAACCATAGTTAAATTTCACCCATCAGTTCTTTAGTCTTGGATAATCAATTCTTGTTCTGCTGGATTATGGGTCAGCAATGTGCTCTAATGAACTACATCTGTTTCTGGATCATGAAGAAACCTGGTTTTAATGACTCAGTCCACTGGTACAGTCCTTAAGTTACCTAAGTGAAATCAGTGTCAAAGCCTATATACAACAATCAATTCTTTGAATTATCAGTAGTTCAAAGTACCTGATAACATTTCTTTCCACAATGCATTGTGATTGTTCTTTTATTGTTTAACATACAAATTCTAGATGCAGCTTAAAGCAGAGACTTCAGGCAACCAACAGAGGGAAGCAAAAACCTATTTGATAATTATACTAAATGACTGTGGTCAATTTATTATATTCACTAACCATATCAGAATACAGAAGAGTAAAATTTTTTATTGAGGTTCAGCATATAGCTATTTCCTAAGAAACTGGTCATTTCCCATGAGGGTAAGAATAAGCAATGGGATACACAGTCATTGACAAACCTCCCAGGTATTTATAGAATGTGCCAACCCTGAAATATTTATATTAATAATATATTTTTTCTTAACCTAGGATAATCTAAGCATCTTTTCTGATTTGACAACTCTTATGCAGGTCTTACAATTGTACTTATCTAATTGAAAATATGGAGCATAAAAAGCAAGTTTATTTCTAGTGTCTCTTTTTATAAAGGAAAAAAATGTATCTATATGATTTTCCAGAGGCTTTCTGGGAAACATAAAAGATACTTTTAGGTATAAATATTTGCAATATTTTCCTTATAATTTTTACTTTTCCTAAATGGAAAATCTGATATTGGAACATCAAAATCAAAATATTTATCATAAGATATCTGGCCACTAAATTAAGACATGGATGCCTGAGCAACACAATTTAATAAAGCTGAGTTCTTCCACATGTGAGGAAACTTTGTTCTATTTTTTGTAATGAAGGCCATGATAAAGTTATCTCAAGATAAAATAATTTCAGTGGGCCATGGAAATTCTGCTATTTGGGCAGATTGCACAGAAGGTGAAAGATGATCATTTGTCATTTTAACAGTGAGAAAGCCAAATTCCAGTTTGGCATTCATATTCAGCAGTTAATGCTTCATAACATTTTAAAAATAAACACATCAAACTGAGCCAAATTTGGCAAAAATATTTATACAACCTTTTGTGTCTGTATGGATCCAGTATTTGTATATATTATAAGCCAATCATTGCAAATATTTTCATAATCATTCAAATTTTGCTTTTTACTATCTTCTTTCAAGTTATGGAATAACCAGACAGTTTAAGACTACTTTATTAATATATTATTTTGAAAAACACATTTTTTACTCTGTGTGCACATTTCTGCTGCTCAATAACCATTTTCCCTTGGATAATCTGGACTATTCTTATAATTATAACTTTTAAACAAAACAAATAATATCAATTAAAAATGCTCAGTGGTGGTTCCTTGTAAACGGATATCTTACTCAAGCATCCTGGTAGACTATCAAAACTCACGAATACATATAACACAATTTCCCATTGCTACATATATTTATTTTATATCTTTTTAAGGTGGTGAAGTGACATTAATAGTACTGCATTACCCAAAGGTACAGTCTCTTGAAACATATAAAAATAAAAAGCTAAAATCTAAGTTTAAAATTATGCTTGGTAGGGCCACCTGGGTGGCTCAGTGGGTTAAAGCCTCCGCCTTCAGCTTGGGTCATGATCCCAGGGTCCTAGGATTGAGCCCTGCATCGGGCCCTCTGCTCAGTGGGGAGCCTGCTTCCTCCTCTCTCTCTCTGCCTCTGCCTACTTGTGATCTCTATCTGTCAAATAAATAATAATTTTTAAAATTATGCTTGGTAGTCAATGTTTTTTTTTTTTTTTAAGATTTTATTTATTTATTTATTTTGGGGGTTTAGTACATGGATATGTTCTCTTGCCAGTCTACCACAGCTCTACTCCCGTTCTTCCCTCTTGGAAATAAAAATAATTTCTAGAATCTGAAGATGTTTAGTGTTAGAGCACCAGATACTTAAGCCATTGTCCTTGTCCGTTATGGTCACAAGTGGAAGGATAGCAACTCCACTTTCCTGTTTCATTTGCCACTTAGGATCGAGTAAGACAGTAAGGTATGTGTTATGTAAGGTATTTGCCATATAAGTTGACATATTATTTTTAGTTCTGAAGAATAATGGAAGAAGAATGCATCAACCCTTGCTACATCTTATTCAGCCAACCAACAAATCTTACTTTCCATCTCTAATAGAAACATTAAGTTGTCCCGCAGAGTATCAGTGGGTAATATATAAACAGATATAAAATAAATGTATGTAGCAGTGGGAATTGTGTTGTATGTATTCATGTATTTCATGTATTTTATGAATTTTCATGAAGTTTGATAGTCTACTAAGATGCTTGAATGTGATAGCCATTTCTCAATGAGCCACCACTGAGCCTTTTTAAAAATATTGATATTATGTCTTTGGTTGAAAATTATAATTAATATGAATAATTCAGAATATCCTAGGGAAAATAGTTATTGAGAAGCATAAATGCATAGACAGAGTTTAAAAATGTGTTTTTAAAATCAACATATTAACAGATTAATCTTAAAGTGTTTGGTTATTCCATAATTTGAAAGACTAAGATGAGCCAGTAGGGCTGCACTCCTCTCATCATTTTACAGGAGAATCTGCTTTCTTGCCTTTCCACCTTTGGGAGGCTGCCTGAATTTCTTTGGCCTTTGTCCTTGTTCTATCTGCAAAGCCAGCACAGTAACATCTAGCATCTCTCTTACTTTCTGTCTTCACTTATAAGGACACTTGTGATTACATTGAGCATATTGATAATCCAGGAAATTCTTCATCTCTAGATCCTTAATTTACTCACTTACAAAAGTCCATTTTGCCATGTAAAGCAACAGATCCACAGATTTGAGGGATTAGGACAATAGGAATCTTTGGGGAGCCACTTTCTTGCCTACCATACAAATCTCTTATCAATAGTAATGCTTATTTTCTGAGTTTTGTGTTAATACATCATCTTTTTCATTGCCAGTTTTAGGCTCACCTCATTATACTCACTGGTATAGGTCATTCCTAAATCTTCTTGGGAAGTAGAAAAAGAAAGAGGGAATGATTGAAGTGTTCAGGAGACCTCAGATGGAAAGGATTTAACAATTTTTTTTAAAGATCATATTTATTTATTTGACACAGAGAGAGAGATGGCAAGTAGGCAGAGAGGCAGGCAGAGGGAGAGGGGGAAGCAGGCTCCCTGCTGAGCAGAAAGCCCGATGTGGGGCTCAATCTCAGGACCCTGAAATCATGACCTGAGCCTAAGGCAGAGGATTAACCCACTGAGCCACCCAGGCACTCCTGGAAAGGATTTAAGAGTGAAAGGGGATGAAACTGCTTTGATAAACCAATATTTGGGTCCCCAAAACAGCTAAGGCAATAAATTCTTAGTGTAATGCTTTAATTATAATCTCTAAACTTATATTTTATTAGTTTCTTATTGCCATATAACAGACTACTTAAAGACTTAAAACAACATGAATTTGTTATCTAATAGTTTCCATTAGTCGAGAGTCTGGGAAAGTTAATATGGTCCTCTCTTCATGGCCTTGTAAGGTAATCAAAGTATCAGCTGGGATGTGTTTTTATCTGATGGCTTTCCTGGGAAAAAATTCATTTATATGCTCATCTTGATTATTGGCAGAATACATTTGCTTGTGGATGTATAACTAAGGGCTCCTGATTATTATTGGCCAGCTGTTAGAAGCAACCCACAAATGGTAAATGTAGCCCAGAGTTCTCTGTCATGTGGCCTTCTTTAGACACTGTGTACAAACTGTCTCCTTGTCTCTTTAATCCCAGCAGGAGAATTTCTAACTCTTAAAGACTTTTACCTACAGTAATATAATCAGGATCATGATACCTTGGCTATATTATGCAAACTAATCAAGGTAGTTTTGTCCCATCACCTTTGCCATTTTTAATATTTTGGGTATAAATAGTTTATGGATTCTGCCCAAATCTAAAGGGACAGGATTGTACAAGACTACAAGGAGTGTGATGCATTAAGGGGTCACCTTAGGGTAGGTCTACTACACAGATCTCTAGTTATTTTAAATAATAGAACTTAGATAATTCTTAAGAAATTCTTTTGGCTGATGCCATCATCTTGTTAAAGATTAAAAGACATACAGAGAAAGTAAATAACATCATAGTTAAAGACATAGGATCTTGAGCTTTTAAGTGATTTAGTTATTAACCATCCTTATAAACCTAGGATAAAAGAATATTTTATTCTCAATGGTATTTTTTGTTATCAATTCTCTTCAAATGTTATCAACTATCAAATGTTTAAATACAAATATGAATACAATAAGAGTCACTATTCTCAAAAGCTAAGAGTCTGTTAAATGTAAGGACACAATTAAAATGGACACTAATACATATTATAATGGAGGAGTTTTTGTGATGGTACAAAGGAGAAAAATACTGAAGACCTTTGGTATCAGAAAAGCCCTTGCTGGAAAAGTTGTATTGGCTTGGGTTCTTAAGGATCAATCAGCATTCCATGGAGGTTAAGGAAAAAAGTTACATTGCAATGATGAATCTTCAAGCTGAGCAGAGAAAACAGGACATCCAAAGCATGGGAGCCAGTCATAAATTGGGATTCCCAAGAAAAACAGACTGAGATAAAGAGTTTTGAGGAGGTATGTTACTTGGACAGTCATTCCAAGGTGCAGAAGCAAGGCACAGGGAATGAGAAAGATGATATAAGGATGTAATGATTAAATAACTGCTATGAGAAATGGGAGTTTGATTCTGCTAGGTCCTTCTTAGAAAAGAATAGAATGCCTCCCCAAATTGTTTACTTGGTGTGAAGCTGGAGGATTTTTTTTCTTCTTCTCTGATCTCAGTAAGTGAGAATTCCTGCAGGGTGTTCAGTCCTCCTGGCTTTCCACCTGTGTGGTCTCAGTTCCCTCAGGGTCATGGAAAGACTGGAAGTGCCTGAGTGTGGTGGAGCCCCCAGCTATCACAGCAGGGAAGCCAGCTGCAAAGACAGAGCCAAGAAATGGGCTCTCAGCTCCAGGTTACCTTAAACTGTGATCTGAGGCACAATAGGGCCACTGCTCTTCAAGCAGGGACTCCATAAGCAGCGGATCTGGGGAGACCCCCTCCTTTATCCTCCAGAAAGAGCAGCATGGGAATGCGCTGCAGAAATCTGCTGGGTTTGGAGACTCCAAACAGGTCCCTGCACCAGAAATAGAAATGTTTGGTCACAGGCTGGGTGAGCATGGAGTGCAGCCAGAGACCAGGGAGATGGGAGTGACTGACAGCTTTTTCTCTGAGGGCCCACTGAGGAGTGGGGCCCAGAGCTCTCATCTCCTATGGGCCCAGAGATTTGGAGGCCACCATTTTCATTCTTGTCCTCCAAAGCTATACAGAAAGCTTTCAGGGAATAAAAGCTACCGAGAGCAAAACTGAGCAGGTTAGTTAGCCTGTCCATTAGCAAGGGCAATGGAATTCCATGTTGGGCAAAGACATTTGAAAATCACTGCAACAGGCCTCTCCCCCAGAATATTAGCAAGAACATCCAGCCAAGACAAAGTTCACTGATCAATGAGAACTGTGGAATTCCAGAGCTAGGGGAAAGCAACACATAGAACTCATGGCTTTTTTTCTATGATTCTTAGTCTTTCCAAGTTAAATTTTTTAAATTTAATTTTTGTCTTGTTCTTTTTTAAAAATTTTCCTCTTTCCTACTTTAACCTTTTTCAACTATTTTATCTTATCAATATCTTTTTAAAAAATCTTTTTCAATTTTATTGTTATAGTCATATTCTATCCATTAATTGTATCCAACCTTATTTTGGTACACACATAGGTTTTTATTTCTTTACAATTTTGGGATACAGTTTCTTCTAACAGATCAAAATATACCCTACATCTAACACAAGGTATTGTTCTAGTCTCCAGCCTAATCACATTCTTTCCTTCTTTTGTTCCTTTTTCAACCAATTTCTTATCAATTCCTTTTTTAGAATCTTTTTTAAATTTTCATCTTCACAGTCATTACATCCTTTCATCATGTTTACCTTTATTATTGTGTATGTATAAGTTTTCTTTCTTCAAAATTTTGGGAGGCAGTTTCCTCTAGTGGACCAAAATACACCTAAAATCAAGTGTGTGGCTCTGGTCTATTCACCAGTCTAATATACATGTATACACACACACACACACACACACACACACACGTATATATATATATATATATATACATATGTGTGTATGTGTATGTATATGTATGTATATGTGTATATGTATGTATATGTTTATGTATATATATTTTTTCTTCTTTCTTCTCCCCCCCCAGTTTCGGGTCTCTTCTGATTTTGTTAGTGTATAAGCTACTGGGGTCATTGCTACTCTTTTAGGATTTTGTTCTCTCATTCATCTATTCATAAATGAATAAAATGAACAGGTGGAAAAACCCACCTCATAAAAAAGAACAAAAAGCAGTACTGATGGCCAGGGACCTAATCAATATGAACATTAGTAAGATGTCAGAACTAGAGTTCAGAATGATGATTCTGAACTCTAGTTCAGAAGGAGGTAGCTGGGCTCAAAAAAGCATGGAAGATACTAGCAAATCAATTTCTATAGAAATGAAATCCCCTTCTGGAGAAGTAAAAGAACTAAAATCTAACCATGTTGAAATAAAAAAAGCTATTAATGAGGTGCAGTAAAAAATGGAGGCTCTTATTGCTAGGATAATGAGCAGAAGAGAGGATTAGTGATAAAGAAGACCAAATGACAGAGAATAAAGAAGCTGAGAAAAAGAGAGATAAACAACTACTGGAACATGAGGGGAGAATTCGAGACATAAGTGATACCATAAGATGAAACAATATTAGAATAATTGGGATCCCAACAGAAAGAGAAAGAGAAAGGGAGGCTGAAGGTATATTGGAGCACATCATAGCAGAGAATTTCCCTAATTTGGTGAAGGGAACAAGCATCAAAGTCAGAAGACACAGAGAATCCCCCTCAAAATCAATAAGAATAGGTCCACACCCTGTCATCTAATAGTAAAACTTACAAGTCTCAAAGAGACTTACAAGTGACAAAGAGAAAATCCTGAAAGCAACCAGGGACAAGAATTCTGTCACATACAACAGTAGAATATTAGACAGGCAGCAGACCTATCCACAGAGACCTGGCAGGCCAGAAAGAACTGACATGATATATTCAGAGCACTAAGTGAGAAAAATATGCAGCCAGGAATACTATATCCAGCTAGGCTATCATTGAAAATAGAAGGAGAGACAAAAAGCTTCTAGGACAAACAAAAACTAAAATAATTTGCAAACACCAAATCAGCCCTACAGGAAATATTAAAGGGGTCCTCTAAGCAAAGAGGGAGCCTAAAAGTAACAGAACAGAAAGTAACAGACACAATATACAGTAACAGTCACCTTACATGCAATACACTGGCACTAAATTCATATCTTTCAATAGTTACCCTGAATGCGAATGGGCTAAATGCCCCAATCAAAAGACACAGGGTATCAGAATGCATAAAAAACAAAACCTATCAATATGCTGCGTACAAGAAACTCATTTTAGACCCAAAGACACTCCAATTTACCATGCTAATGGACAACAAAAGAAAGCTGAGGTGGCAATCCTTATATCAGATAAATTAGATATTAAGCCAAAAACTATAATAAGAGCTGAGGAAGGACAATATATCATACTTAAAGGGTCTAAACAACAAGAAGATCTAACAATTTTAAATATCTATGCCCCTAACATGGGAGCAGCCAATTAATAAGCCAATTAATAATGAAATCAAAGAAACACATCAACAATAATACAATAATAGTAAGGGACTTTAAAACCTCCCTCTCTGAAATGGACAGATCATCTAAACAAAAAAGCAACTAGGAAGTAAAGGCTTTAAAAGACACACTGGACCACATGGACATCACAGATATATTCAAAACATTCCATCCCAAAGCAACAGAATACACATCTTCTCTAGTGAACATGGAACATTCTCCAGATTGGATAATATCCTGGGTCACAAATCAGGTCTCAACCAGTACCAAAAGACTGGGATCATTCCCTGCATATTTTCAGAACACAGTGCTTTGAAACTAGAACTCAACCACAGGAGGAAAGTTGCAAAGAACTCAAATACATGGAGGCTAAAGAGCATCCTACTAAAGAATAAATGGGTCAACCAGGAAATTAAAGAAGAACTGAAAAAATTCATGGAAACAAATGAGAATGAAAACTCTACTGTTCAAAATATTTGGGAAACAGCAAAGGTGGTCCTGAGAGGAAACTATATAGCCATACAAGCCTATTTCAAGAAACAAGAAAGGTCTCAATTACACAACCTAACCCTATACCTAAAGGACCTGGAGAAAGAACAGCAAAGAAAGCCTAAACCCAGCAGGAGAAGAGAAATAATAAAGATCAGAGAAGAAATCAATGAAATAGAAACCAAAAGAACAGTAGAACAAATCAACAAAACTAGCAGCTGGATTTTATTGAAAGAATTAAGTTTGATAAACAACTGGCCATAGTTATCAAAAAGAAAAGAGAAAAGATGCAAATAAATAAAATTATGAACGAAAGAGGAGAGATCACAACCAACATCAAAGAAATACAAACAATTATAAGAATATATATATATATATATTTTAAGATTTTTTATTTATTTATTTGTCAGAGAGAGAGAGAGAGCACAGGCAGACAGAGGCAGAGGGAGAAGCAGGCTCCCTGCTGAGCAAGGAGCCCGATGTGGGACTCGATCCCAGGACGCTGGGATCATGACCTGAGCCGAAGGAATCCACTTAACCAACTGAGCCACCCAGGCGTCCCAATTATAAGAATATATTATGAGCAACTATATGCCAGCAAGTTTGACAATCTGGAAGAAATGGATGCATTCCTAGACATAAACTACCAAAACTAAATGAGGAAGAAATAGAAAACTTGAACACACCCATAACCAGTAAAGAGACTGAAGCAGTCATCAAGAATCTCCCAACAAACTAGAGCCCTGGGTCAGACGACTTCCCAGGGGAATTCTACCAAACATTTAAAAAGAATTAATACTTATTCTCCTGAAACTGTTCCCCAAAAATAGAAATGGAACTTCCAAAGTCATCTTATGAGGCCACCATTACCTTGATCTCAAAACCAGAAAAAGACCGCATCAAAAAGGAGAATTGCAGAGCAATATCCCTAATGAACATAGATGCAAAAATTCTGACCAAAATACTAGCCAATAGGACCCAACAGTACATTAAAAGCATTATTCACTAGGACCAATTGGGATTTATTTCTGGGCTGCAAGGTTGGTTCAACATCCACAAATCAATCAATGTGACATAATACATTAATAAAAGAAAGTAAAAGAAACATATGATACTCTCAAAAGATGCTGTAAAAGCAATTGACGAAGTACAGCCTCCTTTCTTGATCAAAACTCTTCACAGCATAGGGATAGAGGGCACATACCTCAATATCATCAAAGCCATCTATGAAAAACACACCGCAAATATCATTCTCATGGGGAAAAACTGAGAGCTTTTCCATTAAGGTCAGGAACATGGCAGGGATGTCCACTATCACCACAGTTATTCAATATAGTGCTAGAAGTCCTAGCCTCAGCAATCAGACAATGAAAAGAAATAAAAAGCATCCAAATCAGCAAAGAAGAAGTCAAACTCTCACTCTTTGCAGATGATATGATATTTTATGTGGAAAACCTAGAAGACTCCACTCCAAAACTGCTAGAACTCATAACAGGAATTCAGTAAAGTGTCAGAATATAAAATCAATGCACAAAATTCAGTTGCATTTCCATGCACCAACAGGAAGACAGAAGAAAGAGAAAGTAAGGAGTCATTCCCATTTACAGTGACAACAAAAACCATAAGATACCTAGGAATGAGCCTAACCAAAGAGGCAAAGAAAATGTACAAAGAAAATTATAAAGTACTCATGAAAGAAATTGAGGAAGACACAAAGAAATGGAAAAAACATTCCATGCTCATGTTATGGAAGAACAAATATTGTGAAAATGTCTATGCTACCTAAAGCAATCTACACATTTAATACAATCCCTATCAAATACCATCCATCTTTTTCAAAGAAATGGAACAAATAATCCTAAAATTTATATGGAACCAAAAAAGACCCTGAATAGCCAGAGGAATGTTGGAAAAGAAAGCTAAAGTTGGTGACATCGCAATTCCAGACTTTCCGCTCTATTACAAAGCTGTCATCAAGACAGTATGGTACTGGCACAAAAACAGACACAGAGCTTAAGGGAACATAATAGGGAGCCCAGAAATAGACCCTCAACTCTATGGTCAATTAATCTTCAACAAAGCAAGAAAGAATGTCCAATGGAAAAAAAAAAAAAGACAGTCTCCTCAATGAATGATGTTGAGAAAATTGGATAGCCACATGCAGAAGAATGAAACTGGGCCATTTCCTTACACCTCATACAAAAATAGACTCAAAGTGGATGAAAGACCTCAATGTGAGATAGGAATCCATCAAAATCCTTGAGAAGAACACAGGCAGAAACCTCTTTGACCTCAGCAGCAGCAACTTCTTCCTAGAAACATCTCCAAAGGCAAGGGAAACAAGGGCAAAAATGAACTATTGAGACTTCATCAAGATCAAAAGCTCTTGCACAGCAAAGGAAACAGTCAATAAAACCAAAAGACAACCAGCAGAATGGGAGAAGATATTTACAAATGACGTAGCAAATAAAGGACTACTATCCAAAATCTATAAAGAACTCATCAAACTCAACACCCAAGGACCAAATAATCCAATCAAGAAAGGGGCAGAAGATATGAACAGACACTTCTGCAAAGAAGACATCCAAATGGCCAACAAACACACGAAAAAGTGCTCAACATCACTCAGCACCAGGGAAATACAAATCAAAACCACAGGGAGATTCTACCTCACATCAGTCAGAATGGCTAAAATTAACAAGTCAGGAAATGACAGGTGTTGGCGAGGATGCGGAGAAAGGGGAACCCTCCTACACTATTGGTGGGAATGCAAGCTAGTGTAGCCACTCTGGAAAATAGCATGCAGGTTACTCAAAAGTAGAGCTATCCTACAACTCAGCAATTACACTACTGGGTATTTACCTTAAAGATAACAAATGTAGTTTTCCAAAGGGGTATGTGCACCCAAATGTTTATAGCAGCAATGTCCACAATAGCCAAACTATGGAAAGAACCTAGATGTCCATCAACAGATGAATGGGTAAAGAAGATGTGAGATACACACACACACACACACACACACACACACACACACACACACTGGAATACTATGCAGCCATCAAAACCCCCCAAATCTTGCCATTTGCAATGATGTGGATGGAACTAGAGAGTATTATGTTAAGTGAAATAAGTCAGAGAAAGACAATTATCATATGATTTCTCTGATATGAGGAATTTTAAAGGCAGGGTGGGGGGTAATGGGGGCAAGGGAGGGAAAAAACTAAAATAAGATTGGACCAGGCAGGGAGGCAAACCATAAGAGACTCTTAATCTCAGGAAATGAACTGAGGGTTGTTGGGGGATAGGGGCGAAGGATAGGGTGGCTGGGTTATGGACATTGGGGAGGATCTGTGCTATGGTGAGTCCTGTGAATTCTATAAGACTGATGATTCAAAGACCTGTACCCCTGAAGCAAATAATACCTTATATGTCAATAACAATTATTTTTAAAAAAGGAGATGTGGATTCAGAGAGGTTTTGCAACTTTCTAACAGTCACATGGACAATAAGAAAGAATGAGCTTCAACTCAGGTTAATTTGAATATAACTCTGTTTTTAATCATCTCCATTAAAGTATCTATAACAATGCCCCTTAACAGTATTTATACTTTTGCAAAGATTATTGATAAAAAATGAATTCTCATTATAGCTTTAGGTTTTATAACTTTACTTTTATACTGACATACTTTTTTGATCTAGAGACACAGGAAATAAATCTGTGAATGAACAATAATGTAAATAAAGTAATAATAGCATGTATTTATATAAATCACACTTTTTCTGAAAGAGAAAGAAAGAGCACTCATACACAAGCAGGGGAGGGGTGGAAGGAGGGGGGAAAGGAGGAGAGAGACAGAGTGAAAGAATATTAAGTCGATTCTATGTTCAGAGCAGAGCCCAACATGGGGCTCAATCTCATGACTCTGAGATCATGACCTGAGCTGAAATCAAGAGTTGGGTGCTTAACCAACTGAGCCACCCACTTGTCCCTATATAAACCACTCTTCTAAATGTTTTTTTACATATTTCATTTAATTCTCCCAACACTATTGATGGGAACTATTAACAGCCATATTTTACAGATAGGCATTTGAGCCACAGAAAGATTCAGTATCTTACTCAACTAGTAAGCAGCAAAGTCAGGCTTGGAACAAAGACAGCCTAGTTCTAGGGCAGAATATACACTTAAGCAATGTATGTTATGCTAAATAATTATAATGTTAATTTTTTTAAAGATTTTATTTATTTATTTGACAGAGATCACAAGTAGGCAGAGAAGAAGCAGGCAGAGAGAGAGGTGGAAGCAGGCTCTCTGCTGAGCAGAGAGCCAGATGTGGGGCTCGATCCCAGGACTCTGGGAAAATGACCTGAGGTGAAGACAGAGGCTTAACCCACTGAGCCACCCAGGTGCCCCTATAATGTTAATATTTAAAAGAAATATTCTGACTCTTTTAACATTAACTGAACCATCATGAAGTACTAGTATTAATTTTTGAGAATTCATGTAGTCACAATAGCCAAAATATGGAAACAAACTAAATGTCCATAAGTGATCAGTGGATCAGTGGATGAATGCATAAAGGAAAATGCAAAAAGAAAATGTGATACACACACACACACACACACACACACACACACACATATGAATATATATATTCATAATAATATTATTCAGCCTTAAAAAAGAGGGAAATTCTGTCATACGCAACAGGTTGAAGCTGAATGACTTTATGTTAAGTGAAATAAGCCAGTCACAGGAAGACAAATACTGCATGATTTCACTTATATGAGGTATCTAAAATAGTCAAACTCATAGAAACAGAGAGTAGACTAATAGCTGCTAGGAACTGGGAGAAGGGGAAACAAGGAGTTTCTTCTCAAAGGATATAAAGTTTCAGTTATGCAAGAGGAATAAGTTCTGGAGATCTGCTGTATAACATTGTTTCTATAGTTTAGAATACTGTATTATTGTGAAAATACTATATTAATATGAAATATTTATTTTTTATATATTTTTTAATTTAAATTCTAATTAGTTAACATGTAGTATATTATTAGTTTCAAGGTAGAGTTTAGTGATTCATCAGTTGCATATAATACCCAATACTCATGTCAAGTGCCCTTCTTAATGCCCAGTTACTGATCCCTCCACTCACATCCCCCCGCCCAGCAACCCTCGGTTTATTCCCTATAGTTAAGAGTCTCTTATGGTTCGCCTCTCTGTTATTATCGTATTTTATTTTTCCTTTCCTTCCCCTATGTTCATTTTTTTTTTCTTAAATTCCACATTTGCATGAAACCATATGTTTTTATCTCTCTCTAACTTATTTCACTTAGCATAATACCCTCTAGTTCCATCCACGTCACTGCAAATAGCAAGATTTCATTCTTTTTAATGGCTAATATTCCATTGTGTATCTATGCCACCTCTTCTTTATCCATTCATCTATCGATGGACATCTGGGCTCTTTCATTATTTCATAAGTTGTGGACATTGCTACTATAAACATTGGGGTGCATGTACCCTGTCTAATCACTATGTTTGTATCCTTTGGATAAATACCCAGTCGTGTAATTGCTGGGTCATAGGGCACTTCTATTTTTAACTTTCTGAGGAACCTCCATACTGTTTTCCAGAGTGGAGTGGCTGCACCAGTTTGCATTCCCACCAACAGTTTAAGAGGGTTGCCCTTTCTCCTCATCCTTACCAACACCCATTTGTTTTGTTTTGTTTTGTTTTTTTGACTTGTTGATTGTAGCCATTCTGACTGGTGTGAGGTGGTATCTCACTGTGGTATTTCCCTGATGCCAAGTGATGTTGAGCACTTTTTCATGTGTCTGCTGGCCATTTGGATGTCCTCTTTGGAGAAATGTCTGTCCATGTAGTACCAGAATCAATATGGCTTGTGAAGAACAATTAAGAACATGCTAAATAGCACATATTTTAGAATAGATATAAAAGATTACATGGCTATAAAGCATATTTATATCAGTTTAACTTTGTAATCATCTTTAAAAATCTTAAGATGATGCTATTTTTGTTTTACTGTTGCCATTGTTATTGCTGTTGTTTGAATCTAAAGAGTAATGAGATCCTGGTAAATTTGCAGGATATGTAATTTGTATCTAAGGAACTACAAAATCAAGTCCTATCAGCCTAATCTAATTCCTTATTAGTACATGATTAAATCTGTATTGTGCTTCATTGATTGCTCTGCAGGCTGCAAAAGGCTCAATGTTTACTGAATGCAGATTTATGATTGGAGATGAGGAATGAACCAAGAGATAGTATGTTCCTTAATAGTATTAGTGTTTGAATTTCATATGACCTCAGTGTCAACAAGGACAGTGATATTTCTCCAAGACTTTTATTATTGAGACTTATTTTCAAGGCCCCATAAATGGAAAATCAGGCACAATGTCAGGCTAAAGGAAGACACTGAATCCCATTTAGAAGATTTCATGTATAAAGATGCCTGTTTGCCTAACCGCTTCCTTTTCTGGACAGTCATTTTATTGCCTGTTTCAAACCTAGGTTCACCAACTGCGTACTTATTGTGCATAAATGCAGCAGTTTATTGGAGTTGTAAACTACCTCTTTAAAAAAGAATTCTATTTTAATTCTTGCTCCAAAAGGGTACTGTATTACTTTGCTAGGGCTTTAATAACAAAGAACCACAGACTAAGTGGCTTAAACAGCAAAAAGGCTCCTTGCCATCTTCCCCGATTTGTCTTTATGCCTTAAAAGTACACCAGTCTTGGGGCGCCTGGGTGGCTCAGTGGTTTAAAGTCTCTGCCTTTGGCTCAGGTCATGATCCCGGGGTCCTGGGATCGAGTCCCGCATCGGGCTCTCTGCTCGGCGAGGAGCCTGCGTCCTCCTCTCTCTCTGCCTGCCTCTCTGCCTACTTGTGATCTCTGTTTGTCAAATGGATAAATAAAATCTTAAAAAAAAAAAAAGCACACCAGTCTTGTTGGATTATGACCTTCTGCAATGATTGTATCTACCCTTAATTACCTCTTTTTAAAAACTTATCTCCAAATACAGTCACACTTGAAGGTCCTTTTGAGGGCATTTGAGGGCAAAGACTTCAACATATGAAATAAGGTGGGGGGGGGGGACAAAATTTATCCCATAACAGCTACCCTCCCTCCATGGTTGCTCAATCCTACCCACCATAGATGTTTTGTGTTTCCTATAGAGAATCTACAACTCAAGAAGCTGATCTTGTGGTAAATCCTGCTCCCCTTAAGTCAGAGACTGCATACATGTAAAAAATGGCCAGAGAGGAGAAAATAAGTGAAGCCATCAATTACCTTTCCAAAGGCTTCTAAAAGGTAAGAACTTCCCAGATATTTCAGGACTGATCTACACTACTATATCTACTTCCAAACATGATGGTAACTTCTGTGAACATTTACTACAACAGGGAGACAAAAATTTTCAAATAATACCTGATATAATCATATTACAGAAAGAGTACAAGTTTTTTATCAAATTAAGTGGCTATTTTTCAGTAAATTTCCTCTTCTTAAATGTTGTGAAATAGAAATGTTGAAGGACTGAATAGAGTTACAGGGTTTTATAATGTTCAAAGTATGTTGATGGAAATTATAGAGTATCATAGGAAACTTTTTTTTAAATTGGAAAAATGGAGATTATAAAGACAACCAAAATAGGTCTTACAAACATTACAAGTTTCCTGTGGATGGCTATGACTGATGGCAGTTGCACTCAGGATTGTCTGTTAATACATCAGGCTCTATCTTTTCCCTCTATATTCAAAGAATCTGTGCAACTTACTAAGAACAAACCTGTTATAAGTACATATTAGCCCTTTTCTTTTTGCAGTCCCCTTTTTTTCTTGGCTAAAGGATATTGCTATAATCTTACAATCAAGTCAATTCATATTAACCTGACATATAATGTACAAAACAGATGTTCTTGCAGAACTTATTTTCTAGAGGAGGAAGTAGGATATAACTACAGAGTGTAACGAGACAAGATAGAATTTAATAGCAATAGACATTGAAAAAAATGTACAGTTTCAGAATTCTGAGGAAAGACCTCTTCATGTGAATTGAAATATTTGGGAAACATTTGGGATGGGGATGATAGTTGTATTGGATTTTGAATTGTAAAAGAGATTTTAATTCCAAGAAAAAGAAATAGCATGAGAAAATATAGAGAAGGAAAAGAGTGAGGCTTCTTTTTTTTTTAAGATTTTATTTATTTATTTGACAGAGAGAGAGATCACAAGTAGGCAGAGACTCAGGCAGAGAGAGGGGGAAGCAGGCTCTCCGCTCAGCAGGGATGCTGAGGCAGATGCGGGGCTAGATTCCAGGACCCCAAGACCATGACCTGAACCAAAGGCAGTGGCTTAATCCACTGAGCCACCCAGGCGCCCCAAAGAGTGAGGCTTCTATGAAGAACAGTGAGGTTCATTTGCTCAAGTAAAGAGTAGATGAGGGCAATCAAACTGAGAATTGTGACAAACTTAGGAAATTTGAATTTCATGTTTTATGAAAACGAGATAATTCTGAAATGAGGCCTCTGAAAAGGAAGTGAGTGCACAAATTCTATTGCTTATTTATTGGGCTCTAAGGTTATTATAGTGGGGTGGGGAACCTGGGTGGCTCAGTTGATTGAACATCCAACTCTTGATTTCAGCTCAGGTCATGATCTGAGGGTTGTGGGACGAAGACCCACAGGGCCATGTGGGGCTCAGCGCTCAGCAGGGAGTGTGCTTGTCCCTCCCCCTACCCACCTCTGTGTGTGTGTGTGTGTGTGTGTGTGTGTATGTGCTTGTGTGTGTATGCACACACATGCGTGAGGTGTGTGTATGCACTCTAAGTTAGAGAGTGTTATTGCGCTAGTCACCATACAAATAAAATCTTTCAAAAAAGTTATTATAGTGGGAAAAGTCTTTGAAATTGATTTTTTGAGATGAGAACTGATGTAAGCAATGTGAATTCTGAGGAGAGAAGGAACTATATAGCTGGAGTCATAAGACATTTTGCCACTATAATTGCATAGCTAATGGTGGTGATTCTTCTGGTTCTCAGAAAACAGAGCTTGTTCACTCTTAAAAATATGGATGGATATACTTTGGTTTGACACTCACTGATGAAACAAGACAAATAGTCACTAAATATTCTCAATACATAGTTACTGTGAAGGAACATGTGACAATGGTATATGAAATTTTATGGAAGATAAAGAGAAGTGATAGTCCTTGGATTACTTTCAAATATGTTAGAGCTATATAGCAATCACTAACTATGGTGGTTAAATATAAAGAAGCTAAACTTAAATAAAAAATCATTTCCTCAGTCATACTAGCTATGTGTTAAATACTCAATGGCACATTTTGCCTGTGCATTTCCATCATCACAGCATTGGACAGTGCTGCTTTAATGCAACTTCAGTGCATTAACAAATTAAGAGTTCATAAAACAATTTGAGATTTAGGAAATGTGTAATTTATCATAAATATATATATTGATATTTTACTTTATTATGCCCTACAGAACAATGTTTAGTGTTAAATAAGGTAGTTTAAGAATAAAATTTAAATGTGTATACCTAGGTACATTTAATTTTGTTTAAATAATGCATATTTTACTATGAAGAAGTGGAGATGCAACATGGGGGGTTTGAGGGGTAGGAAAAGTATAAATGAAACAAGATGGAATCGGGAGAGAGACAAACCATAAGTGACTCTTAATCTCACAAAACAAACTGAGGGTTGCTGGGGGAAGGGGGGTCAGGATAGGGTGGCTGGGTAATGGACACTGGGGAGGGTATGTGTTATGGTGAGTGCTGTGAAGTGTGTAAACCTGACGATTCACAGACCTGTACCCCTGGGATAAAGATACAGTATATGTTTATTAAAAAATTTTAAAAAAATAAAAACAATGCATATTTTATACAATGTTCATCTCATATATTAATTATTGAATGAACATTTTGAAAAATATGTTTGCTTTCTGAATATTTGGAAAGTTCTGAATATCAATATATTGAAAATGTTCATTTTATAAATGTCTATTTTGAGATTGCCTATGCAGAAGTTCAGTTGTGAAAATATTCATCCTTTAGAGTATGAAACACACATTTGTAGTTTTCCTTCCACTGAAGACCACTGGCTAAATATGTGATCAAGAACACTAAGAATAAGCAGCCCATTTGGAAGTTTCTGTTATAAACTATTGCTAAAAAGGATTTGGTTTATAAAGTACAAGTGTTTTTACCTTATTCTGATCAGGTGTTTTAAGTTGTTTTTATGGTTTCTCTGAGAGGGAGAGATCTATTTTTAAATTTTTCTCCCAGTCTGCCTTTTATACCTTTTCTTTCCCTTTTCTTTTCAAATGCATTGTATAGATTCTTAATTTGGTTTAGGGGCACAATTCTGCATAGATAAATTTATTTAATTGCAAAGGTTTCCATCATAGCAACTTCTAATGGGAGTAATAGGAATGCATGGGAAATTGAGGAACAGAACACTGAAATTTACTTTTGTAACATTTAAGCACTTTTCTTGAAGTTTTGGAGCAATTATTTTGGTCTCCCCATGAGAAGAATAGACTTTGATGTCCTTCCTTTCCTTGCTGCTATCATTTTGCTGTCCAAGTTAAGTTTTTTGAACTTTCATAAAACATTGAACATCAGAAACTGAAGACAACAGCATGGGTACAAAGCACTTTGAACATCAAACTGGAATAATCAAGAAATTGTGAATGAAAGACATATCTACTAATTGTTAGAGGCAATGTGCTGCTTTAACATTTATGTCACTCTGTGTATGTGTCTTTGATTTTTCAAAACATCTCAGTTGTTTCTTATCATTCTTAGGTGTTTGTATTTTTTTTTTCATATTTGTTTTCTACAGTGGTTTTAAGTGGGTAGATTACTGGACCTCCTGGACTCAAGATGAAAGTCAATTATCTTATAATTAATTCTTATACTTCACATATTTCTGCAGTTACAAAATTAATTGGGTGTAAATGAACAGAGTACTTACCTTACTTTACATTTTTAGTTAGAGATATGACCCAAGAAGTATTGCAGGATTCTGGAAATATGGAAATTTTACAAAACCTATAATGGCAGAGATCATTAAGTCCCAAAATTGCAGCTTAGCCTGAGGATGACCTTTATGAAGTCTAGTAATGTAAAACTATATTTCTGAAAATATGATGCCTTGGGTGACAAATGGAACTTTCTCTTCAACTAGATACAAGAAAACTTATTTTCAGTGTTTATGATGCAAGAATCCAATATGTACAACATGTAATATTGTGTGCACTGGTGTTATGCTAAAGAAGAGAATTTTCACTTTAAAGAAGTTAAAGTTACTCAAAATATAGAAACTATTTAGCAGAAGCTAATGACTTTCAACATGCATTTCAATCAGACAGCTGTTATATTTCTAACTTGCTCTTTGATACATATTATTTCTCCATAAAATATATTTCTGTGATTTTGTTAATAAAGTGAAAATGTATTAAATGGATGGGAACTATCAAAAATGGATTGATTATGCTAAAATAATTATTTGAATTTTTCAAAATCTAATTAGAGCGCTGATTTTAGAGAGATATTTATTTAAACCAACATCTTACCACACTGCATGTTTACATTCCATATATAATTTGGTTTTGGTGTACTGCTTGTAAACTTTATTATATATTTTTTTAAAGATTTTATTTATTTATTTGTCAGAGAGAGTGAGCACAGGCAGACAGAGTGGCAGGCAGAGGCAGAGGGAGAGGTAGGCTCCCTGACGAGCAAGGAGCCGGATATGGGACTCGATCCCAGGACGCTGGGATCATGACCTGAGCCGAAGGCAGCTGCTTAACCAACTGAGCCACCCAGGCGTCCCGATTTTATTATATTTTTTGTGTGACTTTTGTTTGTAATTTTTAATCACAGAATTATAATCCCAACTTTGAATAAACCTAGATATTCATTATTCACCTTTTTTTAATACCTATTTTTTTAATACCTATTGCTCAATTTAGGATAAGAAACTTATGACTCCTGAGGTAGATTCCTTTACCCTGGGGTAGAAATTAAAGTTCTTCTTTATAGTGAGATACACTCACAGCCATTGGTTGTAGGTTTTCCTATGTAAATGCATTAGATACTAGAAATCTCTAGAAATTAATAATTAACCACTCATCTCTGTGTATTTTTCTCCTCAGTATCTTATTAAGTGTCTTCATCGAATTGTTTTGAGGCCTAACTACCCTCCCCCCAGTTACCAGTTAGTATATTACTTCCTGGTTAGTTTCCCCTCCTTTCTTCCAACTTCTTTCTTTTTTTGTTTCTTCCTTTCTTCTTTCTTTTTTTCCACCCAATGATTGCTATTCATTGGGATGAACTAAATTATTTACTATATCATTTTCCTCATGGTTTGTGCAATGATGTTCCAATTATTTCCAATCAAGATGTGGTGCTTTCCTTATTTTTAAAAATTGTTCTTGGCTTGTCCCAATTAAATATGTATGTTAAAAATACAGAAAAATGTGTCATCATGAAATGATGTACCCTAATTTGTATCAACATAATTACATGTTCATCTCTCAGATTAATGAAAACAAATGAGTTAAACTTTATTCTTATACATTTGTGATAATGTATAAGAAATAAGCAAATCTGATGACTTACAGTAGTAACCTTGTAATTTGAGCTCTGTTTCAGTTTATTATTTATGATAGTCAAAAAACACACAAGAAAACTTCATGGTAAAAAAATAATATTATGTATACAGAATATGTATATTAATTGACTAAAACAATGAAAGTCTCTTTTATTGCTTAATACATTTTGCATTTAAAAATATAAGTTCACATAGCTATATTTCTGACAATAATTATGAGTAAAAGCTTGAAACTTCACCATCAACCTGATTGAAGAGAGAGTTTAGGAAAAAATATATGGAAATAGAAAAGTACACATGCCCTTCAACTGTGGTAATGAACTGAGGAAGAGTCAGAGTGTGCTAATGTTGGAATATGCTAATCCTTTGAATACTGCTCAGATAGGATTTTTCATTGTGGCTGATCAGCACAATGGCTCCAGGAAGACCATCCTGATGAGACTGCTATTTGACTGCATGCTCAAAATTGCAAATTGCATCCTACATAAAATTCTTTCTCCTTTCTTGGGTTCAGATCAATTTGGTTTGATAATGCCACTACGCATCACTCTGCACAATTCTGCTAATCCCTCCGCAGAAAGTATGAGAGATTGAAAATTTTCAATAAATAACTGACCTCTGCAATGAAAAAATAAGAAGAGAATTTGCAGTTTAAGATGTCTTAAATTTTAGGGAAATAAATCGATATTAAAATAAATTAATAATTTGCAGTACATGAAAATAAATTACTTTGAAGAATAGCAAAACCAGTTTGCTATATTTTTCTTAGAGGATGCAGACAAATGTGAAAATGTCATCCTAAAGAGAAATCAAGAATGAAGCCACTCTCATCTGAGGTCTTCTGTCCTTTATAAACGTTTCCTTTATTAAGTGGAAAGTAAAGCAAAGGAACAAAAAGAGAAAGTTGTCATTTTGGGAAGCTGTTTATTGATCTGCCATAAAGGGACTTTTACCTTTGTCCGATTAATAGTTGTATTTTGACCTTTGTTAGAAGTAAGAGAGAATAGCTGATAGACTTGCAAGGTTGTAAGCATGTGTTTGGAATGTCCCTGCTCTAAGGACATACTCTCCTCTGGAGACACTGCCCAAGATGAACTCAGCAGAGCTACACATATAAAAAATTCTTCTATTTAATCTCTAGGGGAGACTTGGTACACTTTCTTCCCCATTTCCCAGACTTTTCTTCTTACTTCTCTGACTTTACATCTATTAATGTGATATATATAAACTGACATCCTAATACAGAGTATCAGAAATTTTCCTCATCAATAAGAACAAAAATATCACTTTCACTGCATAATCTTCAAGAAATAAAGTTGCAGGGGCACCTGGGTGGCTCAGTGGGTTAAGCCTCTGCCTTCAGCTTAGGTCATGATCCCAGGGTCCTGAGATCGAGCCCACATCAGGCTCTCTGCTCAGCAGGGATCCTGCTTCCCCTTTCTCTCTGCCTGCCTCTGTACTTACTTGTGACGCTCTCTCTGTCAAATAAATAAGTAAAATCTTAAGAAAGAAAGAAAGAAAGAAAGAAAGAAAGAAAGAAAGAAAGAGAGAAAGAAAGTTGCAGGAGCATCTGACTCTTTGGTTTCAGCTCAGGTCATGATCTCAGGATCCCAAGAACCAGCTCAGCATTGGGCTTCCTGCTCAGTGGGGAGTCTGCTTGAGATTCTCTCTCCCTGTCCCTCTGTCTCTCCACTTACTTGCACACACACACACACTCTCTCACTCTCTCTCTCTAAAATAAATAAATCTTTAAAAAGTCATAAAAGAATATATTTTCAGGTTAGAAAAATGTGAAGTTCTGTAGTTTTGTTAAATAACTAATTAAGCAGGGGCATCTGGGTGGCTCAGTGGGTTAAGCCTCTGCCTTCGGCTCAGGTCATAGTCTCAGGATCCTGGGATCGAGCCCCACATCGGGCTCTCTGCTCATCGGAGAACCTGCTTCCCCCTCTCTCTCTGCCTGCCTCTCTGCCTATTTGTGATCTCTGTCTGTCAAATAAATAAAAAATATTAAAAAGAAAACTGATTAAGCAGTTTTTAGTATACCATTTTTAGAATTACATAAACATAATTTTGATCCCAATATTGATTATGTGGCATACTTTGATCATCAATGAAGTTGATTTTTGAAACATATTTTTTCAATTGATTGATTTTTGAATTGACTTTTGAAACATAGTTATAGGGATATATTAATATATATTCTTCCAAAACTCCTTGAGTAATCATGCGATTTCTGTGTTTTTTGAGAAATAATGGGATATTTAAATTTAAAATTATAGGGCTTTTAGAATAGAAATATCCCATTGCATTGCTTCTCAAAGTAAATGTGCTCAGAGCCCATTTGTACTCTCCACTCTTCCTTTTGAGGCCCAAATTTGACTGAGATTTGGCACTCAACTAAGAAGTCTGACTACCAGTTAATTATTAGCACTTGAGATTAGGGTAGTTTTTTGAAATATCTGTCTGTGTGTTTTGTTAATCATTATGGAGTTTGGAATTCAGAATGAGAAAGCTGTGCTGTGACCTTAAAGGCAAGTTTAGTGATGCTGTCACTCCTATTTCCCTTATGAATGTTTTACATAATTTTATAAGTGTTGCATAGATGCTTTTCCACTGTTTTCAACTTAGTATGCCATTGTTTTCAGTGAGTTTGCCATTGGCAGATCTGGGTAGCAGTTTGATGTCCATATCCCTTTCAGTATTCCTCCGCCAGCCTGAGTGGCTCTTCCTGCTTTTGGCCCCTTAAGGCAGCATTCTAATTGGTCCCCCTCACTGGCAGGTATGCCACATGGAAGATGTTCTGCAACTTTTACTTTCCTATAATAAAATAGATGCTTTATGTCCCCTTCTCTTAGTGATGTGTTGTTGCTAATGTGATGCTAGGTAGTAATGAGTTAGATAAGGCAAGGCATTTTGTATACTTCCTGGGTGATAAGACTGTATTTAGCAAAGGCTTTCTGAGGGCAGTGCCTTAAGTTATAACTAATGACACATGGATGGCCAGTGCAGGAGATATTTGTATTCAGGCCAGAGACATTTGTATTCTGTTTAAATTATAATATGTAACCAGACTCCTACTCTGCCCATTGTTATAGTTGCTATTTTACCCTGAATTCTAAAAGCACCTATAAGCTCTTCTCCACTAATTTTAGAAATTAAAAAGTATATAAATTTTAGTGGTTCCATTAGGATCTGAAAATAATACTCTTCCTTTTAAAACTGAAACTTTCATGTCAAGTATTGGAGCAAAATTTTTCTGAGTTTCACTTTAAATGAACCGACAATAACTAAAACTTAAAACTTAAAACTCAGCATGATCCTTGGCCACATCAAATAGCCCACATGAAAGTATGACATATATGAAGTACAATTATTAAAATATACTTAAATATTTTTCAAGTTAATAAAAGGGGAAATATTTTGCTGTAGACTACAGATGACTGTATTCTAGTCCCACCTTCATAAGCTAATATAATCTTTGATAATCCATTACTGAACATGTACTTTCTTTTCTCATTTTTAAATTAAGTTGATTCCACCAACTGGTCTCATATTCCTTTTGCAGTGAAAATTATGCATCTTTTATATGAATTTGTAAAGAAGCAGAAAACTAGATTGATAGCTTTAGAAGGCAAAATAGTCAGTATTACCTCCTGCCATTTGATTAGAATTAAAAGTTGGCATGTGTTAATGTTAGAAGATGTAGAAGGAATTAAATGTGAGGAAACTTTTGGCCAATTCCCTTTCCCAGTAAAGAAGTCAACAAGGAAAAATTCACTTTTTCCCTTTCCTTTTCTACTTATAATTACAAAGTAAAGTTATATTTGGGTTCAAAGAATGCAGAGAACATTTAGGGAAAAATCAAACATTTAGTTACTTAAAAAGAAGAGAAAAAGTCTTACTGTGGCAATCTCTCATGCCAGCTGTGTGTTTCTACAGCAAAGCTGGGAGCAAGGACAGATTTGGGAAACAATCATAATCACAGAAGGGGACTAAGGAAACCTAGCCAAGAGCAGATTACTGAAAGGGCAATTGGGCCCCTGAAAAATAATTTAGAGTGAGGTAGTAGGAAATGGGGCCAGGACTAGACTCTGAAATAAGGTTTCAGAAGAGCATTGAGGCAGGTTCTGCACCTACCTACCCCTTGACATCCTACAAGTAGACCAAGGCCCAAGGAAGATGGTCCTGTGAGCAAGTCCAGAAGTCATCAGCCTATATTATAATGCAAGCCACTGTGAACCTAAAGTTGTCTCAGATGATGAAACAAGAAGGAAGGAGCATCTTCTCTCATATCTCAGAGAAATACCTCCTGAGTTAGCAGGACCCAGTAAGGAAATGACACAACTGGTGTCATACCTATACAAACTGTGGGCATCCCCTAGGTTGATGCATATACTCCAGTTTCAACAGTTGAGGCAACAACACTGGCAGATGAGTGAATGTAAAAAAATTAAAAATAAATAAAAAGTAATATATGTCAATTGTGAATCAGGGTTTGGGACCTAACTAGGAATAGTGCAAGAACAATTTCTCTACAGGGTTGACACAATTAAAATGTTTCCTCTAAGAAAATCAATTTGAACATTCAGTCTACCACTTTCATCATCTTGTACTCCTTAGTCCCCAATATCCATTATTAAGACCCCTCTCTTCCTGTCAAGCAAATATGACATAGAAGAAGATATGATTCATTTATTTCTCTACTGATACCCAGGAGGGAATTTCTTGTTCTATCAACCATTTGGCCAATGGCGTGGGATTATTCTGTGGGCATAGATGAGATATGAAATTTGTTCCATTAGCTCATGGGGTAGAAAAATGTGACTGACTAGACACTTACAAGTACCTTAAAAGAATCAGTGGTTAAGAGATGCGTTGGAGGACAAGAAAACACTAACTTATTATTTGGGGCAGTTAAGAATTTAGAATTGCTACCTTCAAGAGTGCAAGTTTGAAAATGAAAATGACATTGATTTTTTACCCCTATTGGCAAATATGGAGTATGGAAGCTACACACTTGAAATTCTGGTGAATCTCAAGTCAAGTTTTAAATGCTTTCACTGTAATAATAGTTTGGCTAAAATGTTAAACTCTAAATTTGAAATCATTTTCCCTCAGAATTTTAAATTTATTGCTCCATTGTTTTCCTGCATCCAATATGGTGGCTGAAATTCTGAGAACTAAGGAAATGAGAAGATAATTGTGATTATGGAGATGATAATATGTACTAGAATCATAGATGTTGCAATGTTCTCATTATGAATGAAAACTATATAGTTATCCAGTTCCTCAAATATACAAAACAACAAAATTCAACATAATATCATCATAATGTGTATGCTGCAACATGGTTTAAACAGATGGATCATCACTTAGAGTAAGAGGTACCTGAGACATGAGCTGAGACTGAATTAGGATAAGCTATCAATTGAGACTGAATAAGGAGACTAGGGTAGATGAAAGTAGAGTGCCAGCAGGAGTAATAAATCAGAGGAAGTTTGTGACTTTCATGAATAATAAAACCACCACTATTTTCTGTCATGTTGTATCATGTTCACTGGTATTCTGAGTGTCTCAGTTTCTGCAGTCTTGCATAATTGCAAAGTTCAAAAGTAGCCTCAATACCCAGTGAGGCTTCCATAAGGAGCCTGTGTTACCTGATCATGCAAGGCTTCCTCAGGCCACATAAATGTGTATTTAGGGAATTTCACCAGAGTTTCTGCTAAGGCACATGCATAAAATCTATGCAAATAATTCTCTCTGTTTGTACACATGAAGTTCTTGAAGACTAGTGCTTGGAAGAGTTCAGATATTAATTATCAGTGTCTCAGCCTCCCCTTGGTGTCATCTTTGAAGTCCACAGGCATCCTCTACCCTTCAAAGTACTCAGTACCTATTGAGTGGTAACCTCTTCTAATATTGGCATTACCCTGCTTACTTTGACTGAAATCCAGTCAGAAAGTTTATTTTCCAGGAAATTTGTATTTTTATACTTTTAATTCATGCTTATAAAATGAAAGGAACATTGAATGTTAATAAATTACATTTTAGGAGGCTAGATGAGCTTTCTTACTGTCTTTAAACCCTAAAATACAAAACATGACACTGTAGATTTAGTTCTTTTAATACATATTGTATTTATGTGTAAAAGTGGAGAGTGAGCAGAAAACAATGGGACGTTTCTCTGTGGCCAGGTATGCATCTCAACTATGTATCTATGATACATGGTAGATCCTGAAAACACTTAAAAGAGGTTAGTTATTTTGAAGGCTGAATTACAACAGGACAGGTATACTGGACATATGATTTGTGAGGGTAGAGAAAATAGATGATCACAGTTTCACAGTTTTAGATACTACTGAGAGTCCATGTGGAAATATGGGATGGGATGTATGGAAAGAAGTATAGGTTGATAATAAAATTTATGTAATCCATGTAAAAGTAATTATTGAATATATAAGACTAAATACATTCCCAAGGAAAAGAATAGAGAGAAAAAAAAGCAAAAAAAAAAAAAGCAGAATGTAGAATGTCTACACTGATAATGTGAAATGGAGGTAAAGGAGTGAACAAATTGGGTTGAATCACAGAGGTAGGAGAGCAACCAGCAGAGGGTCAGTGAAGCCAAAGGAAAACTATATCAAGAAAGAAGGAGGAGACCAGAGAACAAAGAAAGGGGGTAGAAAATTTTGTAACAGTGAAGAAAGCAGGATAAAGAAGAAATACAAAAAATTAAAATAGAACTTTACATGACTTTTCTACTTTCTCAATGGGCAGTTTGGCCTGCTATATTATGGTCACACACCATAAATGTCAAAAGGGTGAATGAATGAATGAATGAATGAATGAATATGATAGTTATCAAAGAATTAATGAGAAGTCTCATTAGAGGTTAGATGACAAGGTTTACAGAGTACTTATATACCATTCTGTTGTGACACTCACCAGCCTAAATCAAAGAAAAAGAACTCAGGCCATGAGCATGACAATAGCTGAAAAGTAGAATAGCAGTTGAGGTAGGTGGTAAAGGGAGTAAACATTTTCAGGCATTGGATAGACCAGTTGGGTGTGTCCAGGCTGACCATAAATTACAGGCTAGACTGGAAGGCACGTGAGATTTAATTTTTTTTTTTTTAAGGGGCACCTGGGTGGCTCGGTGGTTTAAAGCCTCTGCCTTGGGCTCAGGTCATGATCCCAGGGTCCTGGGATTGAGCCCCACATTGGGCTCTCTGCTCCCCAGGGAGCATGCTTCCTCTCTCTCTCTCTCTCTGCCTGCCTCTCTGCCTACTTGTGATCTTTCTCTCTGTCAAATAAATAAATAAAATTTTTAAAAAAAATTTTTTTAAGATTTTATTTATTTATTTGACAGGCAGAGATCACAAGAAGGCAGAGAGGCAGGGAGAGAGAGGGAGGAGGAAGCATGCTCCCCACTGAGCAGAGAGCCTGATGTGGGGCTCAATCCCAGGACCCTGAGATCATGACCTGAGCTGAAGGCAGAGGCTTTAACCCACTGAACCACCCTGGTGCCCCAGCACGTGAGACTTAAAAAAAAAAAAAAAAAAAAAAAAGTGGTGGTTGAGGGTGCTAAGGAGTTGGGAAACATGGAAAAGAAGACAGGTGAGGAATCATAAGACAAACCAATGATTTCCTGGCATCATATGGGATGATGCAATATGCAGCAATATGCACCTTCTTCAAGGGCTGGATGTACAATTTCCCCTGTTCATATCCTTAAATGCCCATACACAGTGACATCCCTTCACAGGCCTGATTCCTACTCCAACCTTCTCTAGTGCCAACAGCAATCTGCCATATGGAAGGCTGACATCACAGTCAGTGGAGAAAAACTCACAAGTCTGCATTCTGAGAACAGAGAAACCTCGGCTCACTGATTTACTCATTACAGGTTTTATTTTCTGTCTCTCCCACCTATCTGTTTTGTCAAAGGAACTGAAATAATAGCATCATTAAAGAGTCAGATAGATATAGTTCTCCCCAAATCAACCAGATCCTATGCAGGACCATTACACACACAAACAGCTGTATAAAACTGTAAGAACAGCAGCTAATTACAACCCCAGAAGTTACTGACCAAGAAATGCTGCAGATCTGGGATTGCCAGACTGAGATTACTTGGCCTGGGAAATTATCGTCTATGGTTATTTGGGTTTTCCCAAGGTAGCCAAGCAGAGAAGCTGTTAATGAGGAGAAATGAGAGGTATTTAATTTTTGTAAGACAAAGAGGCCTTTTGTCATTTCCTATAGCCCTTTAAATCCTTATTTTATGATGGCTTAGAGGTGAATTCTAGAAAACATTCGAAATTTTTCCCTTTAAATTTTAATCAATTAATCATTTCTTTGGTGATTACCATAATATTTAACTTAAACAGAGAATATATTAAAAATTATAAAAGATAAAGCATGGGAGAAAACTGTACAATAATCTAGGAATACAAGTAGAGGGAATATATAAGTAAATGAGAGCTAAAGTGACTTCTAAAATAACACTCTTTATACTGATTCTAGACATAATCCCAAGAAGGTTAACAAATATGTAAATAGCAGAAGTAATTTTCATATAATGACATCTACTGCTATCTAAGTACTACACTGCATAAATGCATAAAGGATCCATTCAAAAGGTTCAATAGTTTTATCCACCATTCATTGAACGAATCTGTAATGCACAGTTTTGGGAAAGCACCCTGCTAGATACTGGAATACCATATAGGAATAAATCAGACCTGAATACTACTGTGTAATCTCATAATCCTGTTTCACTTAATACATTATACCTATCCTTCCATTTTTATAAGTATATCACTATAGTTTCAGTAGTTTTTTGTGAAATATGAATATATATGTGTGGAAAAAATAATATATGTAAAATATTAATACATGTATATATGTAGTCACCATCATTTTTGATGTAGAAAGTTTATTTCCTATATTGCTTTTGGTTTATAATAAATATCCTTAAAACTAAAACTTTGCTCACTTCTGTAGCAATCCATTGTTAGTTCCCAGAAGGAGAATTGATATATACAATCATTTTTGAAGATTTTGGTGTTTTTTTTGTCAAACTGTGTTACAGAAAACTTATACTATTTCATTCTCTAATCAGTAGTATATAAGATTTTCCATTTTTTTCTACCATTACCAATACTGAGTGATGATTTGATTAAAGAGCGGTAGCTCATTAACATTTTTATATTTATTTCTTGGTTTATTAGTGAGCCTCAAATGTTTTTATGTGTCTGTCAGCTATTTAAATTCCTTCTTTTATGTACTACATGTCCTTTTTGAATTTTCTACTAGAAGTCTTTTTAATTGGTAAAAACGTTTTATTAATTATTTATTTACAATAGAAATCATTTTACATGAATTAAAAAGTGTTCCATAAGAAGAATGTTTTTATTTTAATTTTTCTGCTCTTCTACAAATCCTTGCACTAAAGTTTTTGGTAGTATGTGTCATTTTTCCTTTTCATTTATCTGTGTCTTTATTCTAGGTTGACAATTTAGCTCAAGGGTAGCATTTTGTCATTGAATTGCTTTGCCAGTTACTTGGTAAAGTTAAGCTTTGGGGGAAAAATAAAACCCTGCCAGAACAGGGGAAAATTCATTTTATATTATAATGAAGGAGAATGTATTTGAGAAAATGTAACTTCTTGATGGAAGAAACATTCCAGTGTATAATAGATACCATTTTATATAGTGGAATAACAAAAAAAAAAAATGTGGTTAGAATAGAAATTGTAATGGTGCTGATTAAGATGAGACATAGAAGCCTCTGTTAAGTAACTCAAGTGGAAGGAAATTTTCTACAAGCAATTTGTTAGCAACTATACAACCAATAGGATCCACAAGTCTGAATTTAGCTATTAGATGAAGCAGTAATTGATAGTCCTAAAATCTCAGAATGTTCTGGTGATAGCCCTTTATTATCAGAGGAGGAGACACTTCTGTGACACCCAGAGAGAAATCCTATCAAATTTTTAATCACACATTTGGGATGCATTTGACCACTCTAAGTGACCTTTATTTCAGTAGAAAAGCCAAGTTGGAATGTATCCATTTGCTTTCTCCCATTTTCTCTGCTTATTAATAGCATTTGGAGTAAGGACAATTTTCAATACATGGCCCTAGAGATAGATTAAATGTATAAATTTCATCTCTTGGTTCTAACAGAGACTGACACTGTTATTTGGTTACCTGCTGCCAAGTAAGCAACATACTAGGGTTTTTTTTCCTCACTTTTGCCTAGTACAGTCATACTTTATCAATGGGATATCAGAAATACATAAAATGTAAGACTAGCATGGGAGGGAGACACTCTTAGTTTGTCAAACAGATGTAAATAAATATTTGTATAATATCATTGTGTCTCCTGATCCTATTAAAAATATGCAAAAGAAATAGTGCTTTATTTATTTTTATGGGACCTTCTCTTGTGGAGAAATGATTTAGGAATGGCCTACAGAGAACATCTAGGATTAGAAGAGATGTACACATGTGAAGGATCTGGTCTAACTCCCTGTTTTCTGGTCTTCACCGTTAGTTTCTATGTGCAGCAGTTCTATAGAAGTCATTTCTATCAGGTTCTCTATATTTTGATTTAGTTGAAGATTTAGTTGAACACTATTAGAGATCATATAGTTCAACCTCCTCATTTTACACATGAGAAAACAGAGATCTTGAGGTTAAGTGATTTGCCCAAGGTCGCACAGCTAGTTAGTGACAAAGTAGAAACTAAACTACAGGACTCCCGATTCCCAATCAACCTTTCCACTTTACTACGATGACTTTCTAAAATAGTACAAGACCTTAAATTAACCTTCTAAATAGTTACCTTTCTTAAGGTTAGTCAGAATTTCTGCTAAGCAAGTAGAAAATTATATTGATTTGTGCCACTATTTGAGGTTACCTGCATGGCTTTTTTTTTTCTTTTGTAAAAAGAAAACAAAACACCATAATCTTCATCAACAACCAATTCACTCCCATGGCCTAGAAAAATCTGCATATTTATTAGAAAACTCAAAAATAATAGCCTATTGAATGCATAGTTTTAATTTTTTTCATTTTATTTTGAAGTGATTAGCACATATCTTGTGGGCAATTCATAGTTGTCAAATGCAACTAAGGATGTGTGTTAGGATGTGTGTTAGGGTTCTTTGCCCCTTCCATTCTCCTTTCTGCCATGTACTTTAATAACTGTCAATTGCCAGCAACTTCCTTTAGGTTCTCAGATAACTTACAGGAGACCAAAACCAATTTGGCATAGAAAATTAAGACTTTACTGACCTCAAGATGTCTGCCAGCATTGTGTGAGCCTGCTGCAGAACCTTAAGCCAAGTTTAGTGGTTTGAACATACCCAAAAGTTTGTAGATATTACTCCCCTAAAACATTACCACATATTTTCTAATCCCTCTTTAATTAACCTCTGTCTCATCACCAAAGGATTTAAAATAATTAATAAGTGGAATAATTATCAAGAGAGGCATAAGGAACATTCAGTGTTTCTCTACAGTGTTCCAGCCCTTGCTCACATCATCTTCATAAGAGCTTCTAAGTGCGTATTATGATAAGCATTATGTGATAACTAGTTCTCAGGATGATTTACTATTACATAAATCTTTCAGATGCAGATCTTAATTACAACCATAATCGTTCTACTTTGTATCCACAATCTAAAGAATTGAATAACCCCCCAAAAAAGTCAAAGCTACAACAAAAATGGTAGAGAACTGAAGATTTTTAATTTGATTTCTTTGCTATATGCTAATTTCCAAATGAGATTTTAAAGTGTTAAGGCAACAAAAGGAAACAAAGCATGACCCTTGAGTTAAGAAGAAAATTAAGCATGTTAAAGTAGGAAAAAGAACTGGGTGTAAACAAAACTAGTGAAGTGGGTTAGGGCATCCAGAATACTGAAGTAACTCAATGCTAAGGATTTTCCAGAAGTAGAAGATGAGGACTCCTGTTGTTTTGTCTTTTGCCCTTGAGTTGTTCAGGATGACTTACCCTGACTTCTCTTAGAATTTGCCACTTATTTTAGATTATGTTCACTTGATACAGATATTCGGAGATGGAGAACTGTAGACAGATGGATCATTGTGGAGTGCTCTTTGGAACTACAACTATAAAATAAAATGAAGAAGCAAGATGGGCAGGAGGAAAAAGTGACCTCCAGTGTGGTTGTTACTGAGGCTTCATCCAGTTGTACATAGAGCTTTGGAACTGGGATGACAAAGTTGCCCCAAATTGAGGCACAAGGATATGCTTCTATATTTGTTGATTTGTCAGTCATTAACCTTAAGCCTTCCTTGGATGAGGTGGAAACAGGTGAGCCAATGCCTGGTGGACTGAGTAATTCCTAGTAAAGGATGCTACTGTAATCCCTCTGAATCTAATATGACCACTGCTTTAGGTTAGATACTGAATACCTAAAAAGGGTTAAGGTCCAGAAACTGAATAAGGGAACATGGGTCTTTACTGAAGTGGCTTCTCTCTTGATTATTCATACTTTGTTTCTATTTAGCGAATAGATTAATGTATTACAGGTCTGCTTTCTTCTCTGATTAATCCTGCCTTACCAACTTCTTTATAGGTAATATCCTTAGAACATTCATGAGGAAAAATTCTGCACACAACGCTTTTTTGCAGAGGCTATCATCACAAAACCAAATTTAAGAAAGCTGGTACCAGGAGTGGAACTTAAAAACAGATTCTTAGATGGGACATTAGATATTGATCACTCAGATGGCTGAAGGTGAGAAACCCATCACACTCAGAAGGTGGAATATTACTAGTCCCTAGCACAACACATCAGTGCAATTATTAAAATTTCCATTGATGGACATATGCATGCATGTATGTATTCATATGTGTATGGAACATGGCACTGAATACAACCTCTGAACTGCTAACAATTGCTTTCTTTAAAGAGTTGATAGAAGAGGAAGAAGGGAAGATACTTGTTATGTGATACAAGTTTATTTTGCTTGTTTGCTTTTGTTATGAGGGTTACTATTTTTATAGTAATTTTTCACAGTGTTTCTCAAAATACAACTTCCTACTTATTTTTCTTCTGCTGCTAGCAAATAAGGAAGACATCTGACCATTTTTTCTCACTGTTAACAAGTTATCCATTCAGCAAAAACTTTCAAACTGTGCTAGGTGTCCCTGCCTATCCTTGCCCTTAGGGAGTTTACTGTATACTGGAACAGACTGAGATATAAACATGTAATTCCAGAACTTCTGTAATGGGAATGTACAAGGATGGGATGAGAGGGGCACAAAGGAGAGATAGCAATTCTGTGGAGGGCATTCAGGGGCAGTGTGAAAGAAGGTACTCAAAGAGGAGGTAATGCTTTGCCTAAATACTAAAGGAAAAGTAGGAGTTCTTCAGGAAACAGGGGAGAGGAAGGAGAGAAAAAGCTTCCCAGAAAGAGAGGAAAATGGGAGTAAAGACAGACGCAGGAACCCACATTGTTGGTCATGGGACGGGGCATAGTTTAATTTAGTTACAGCTTAGGGAGGGAAATGTGAGGTGTGTATCTGGAGATGTGGGCAAAAGACATCCCCTAAGTCCTTGTGGGCCATATTAAGAACTTCATTTCATGTGCCAGTGTTTCCTAAGGAATATGCAAAGAACAAAGGTGTTTGCAGAAAAAACTCAAAAGATATGGATCAAAAGATATACACAGAATGGGGTATTATCTAGCTTTAAGAAGGAAGGAAATTCTGACATATCCTAAATATGGATGAACCTTGAAAGCATTATGCTAAGTGAAATGTCAGAAACGAAAGGACAAATACTGTATGATTCCACTTATATGAGGTACCCAGAATAGTCATATTCATCGAGACAGAAAGAACAGGGTTACTAGATTTGGGGGCAAGGAGGAATGGGAATGACTGTTTAGTAGTTACATAATTTCAGTTATGGTTGATGCAAAAGTACTGGAGATGGGTAGTGGTGAGTTGCAAAACAACGTGAATGTATTTAATGCCACTGAACAGTACACTCAGTGGCAAAATAATAAATGTTATACTAAGCATATTTTACCATAATTTAAAAAAAGGTTTAAATGGTAAAAAACAAAAAAACAAAACAAAGCAAAAAAATTCCACTGGTGGTAAGCTGACAAGCGGCAAAAGTAGAAAGGGATATACTGGCTTGTGTAATATCTTAGGTAACTGAGAGGTAAGAGGGAAATGGTAACTAAAAGGGCTACAGAATTCAGTGACTTCCCTAGTATGTCACTGATTAAGTGAAGAGAAATAATGACAAACTCATATTTATTAGTCACTAATGCAAGACAAATATTAAAGCCAAAGGTTTCCTTGGTAGCACTTATGGAAGTCCTAACCTTCTATAGCTGTATCTGCAGCGCAGACAGAATTCAAACCAGGTTTAGGACTTAACCATAAAGACTGACAGTTTTATAATGTAGACCTTTCAGCAGATAAACTATGTAAGGTAGTTCCCTCTAATAAATTGAAAAACTGGGAAGGATAGCAAAGAATCCAATATGGATGATAAGCAATGAAATTGGTAAATAAATTGGCAATCTAAGTATTTCATTATAATCATTATTAAAAATTTTAATATTAAAAAATCTATTTTGTTTAAACCCATTAGTAATGATAATGAATGTGTATTTTAAAAATATATGTACGCTACATATAAACTGTAAGAACTAAATGTGATCATATAATATCTCTACCTTAAGCCCTTAATGGCTTTCTATCTTATTCAGAGTAAAAGGCAAATCTATCAAATGGCTTCAAGGTGCATTACTAACTTCCTATGATATCATCCCTACTACTTCCACAAAGCTACTTTGAGGTCTATGTGACTATAGAATACATATGTCTCTGTACTTTTAGGGCCTTCAGAGTAAATTTGCCTGAACTTAGGATCTGGGCTCAATAACCAACCTGGAGGTAAAATTCTGATTAAGTCAGAAGGCACATGTAGCAAGAAATTGAATTAGTAATTAAACATCGTCCTAGAAAGTAAAGTGCAGGCCCAGATGTATTCATTTATGAATTCTACCAAATATTTAAAAATGAAATAATGCCAATGTCTTAAAGACTCTTCCAGAAAAATAGAGAAGGATAGGAACACTTCACAACTCATTTTATGAGACCTCTTTCATATTAATAGCAAAGCCAGAAAAAGACATCACAAGAAAAACAAAACTACAGAACAATGTGCAAAAACCCTCAAACATTTTTTAACAAGAGAAATCTAACAACACATAAAAAGAATTACATACCATGGCTATGTGAAATTTATCGCAAGAATGCAAGATATCTTTCAAAAGCTATTAATATGATAAACCATTTAATAAAGACAAAAAACATGTTCTCAATAGATGCAAACAAAACATTTGATAAAATCAAAGATGTATTGATGATTTTAAAAAAAAGGGAATAGATGGGAATTTTTCACTATCGCAAAGATATCTTTGGAAACCTCAGAAAATACCACACTTAATGATGAAAGCCTGAAGGATCTCCCTCTACATGTGGGAATAAGGAAAAGTTGCCTGCTCTTGTCATTATTTTCAACACTGTACTAAAGTATGGCTAGTACAATCATGTGAGGAAAAAAAGGAAATTATATTGGAAAGAAAGAAAGAAAACTGTCTTTGCTTATGGATGATATAATCCCACATAGAAAAGAAATTCACAAAAGAAAATTGTCAGAACTAATAAGCAATTACAAGGTTGCCTGTTATAAGATCAACATACAAAAATCAATTATATCTCTCCATATAAAAAATGAATGAACCATAAATAAAACTAAGAATAGTTCTCTTATAGTAGTATCAAAAATAAAATATTTAGGAATAATTTTATCTAAAGAAATGTAAGAAGACTTGTACATGGAAAATTACAAAACACTGATAAAATTAAAGAAGATCTAAATACATAGGGACACATTTCTTTTTCATGAATTCAAAGACTTAATATCATTAAGATGGCATTTCTACCAAAATTGAGTTACAGATTCAATGAAATCCTTATCACAATCCAGCAGACTTTTTTTTTTAATTAAATTTTTATTTTTTATAAACAAATTTTTATCCCCAGGGGTACATGTCTGTGAATCGCCAGGTTTACACACTTCACAGCACTAACCATAGCACATACCCTCCCCAATGTC
>PISX010018629.1:0-40136 GCA_004024625.1 Mellivora capensis | reverse complement strand
TAGGAATGCATCCATTTCCTCTAGGTTGCTTAACTTATTGGCATATAACTGTTGATAATAGCTTCTGATGATTGTTTCTACTTCCTTGGTGTTAGTTGTGATCTCTCCCTTTTCATTCATAATTTTATTAATTTGAGCTTTCTCTCTTTTCTTTTGGATTAGTGTGGCCAATGGTTTATCAATCTTATTGATTCTTTCAGAAAACCAGCTTCTAGTTTCATTGATACGTTCTACTGTATCTAGTCTCTACCTCATTCATCTCTGCTCTAACCTTGATTATTTCCCTTCTTGTGCATGGAGTTGGTTTAATTTGTTGTTGATTCTCCAGTTCTTTAAGGTGTAGAGACACAGCTTCCCTATTCTTAATTCTGAAGCACATTCAACATAGGCTCTCAGAAGTCCCCAAGAGGACTGAGCTACAACTGCCCACAGCAATTAATGTATCCTGTTTATCTCCTGTCCCTTCCCTGTGTAACTACTCTCATTCTCTTGTCTTGTACTTCTCAGAATAATTTGCCAAATAAACTACCTACACCCAATTTCTTATTTTATGGTCTGCATTTTCAAAGAACCTTAAATAAAACAAGTTTCAGACTCTGGTGTCCTGTCTTTCTCTACCTTCCTACTATCAAATTTCACTTCCCAGAGGGTGAAGAATTATAGCAGATAAAAGAAGAAAAATGTGCACTACAAGAAAGAAAAGTGAGATTTCCAGGCCCTCTTTTCATTTATCAGCTGGACTGGATTGGAGAAGGTGGGGAAAACTAGAAAATCAAAATGTCTTTAGGTTGTAAAGGCTCAGAACCAGCCATGCATGAGCATCCCCAGGAAGCCACTGGAATCTCCTATGGTTGGAGAATCGTATGGATTCCATACTCACTCATCGTAGACACATTCAATTCTGTCTTTCTCTGAGTCAACAGGAATGGCAGTACAAGTTTAAGTGCTTGGTGTTCTTTGTGGCAAAGACCATTTCTTAGGCTAACAAAGGATAATAGGAAAGTTTCTGGCCCTCTCAGTGAGGAGACTGAAGTTCCACTGAGAGCAAACTGAAGTTTGCTGAGAGCCTCAATTAACCGGTAGCTTAAAGTTCTGTCTGACACACCAATTCCAGAACATGAGACATAAGCTCCAGCTGAATCTAAGTCCTGACACAATTATAGTCAATTGTGTAGAAGTTCACAGGTTTATTTAAAATTTTATCTAAAACACTACACATTCAAACACACATGCTTGACATTTAGTATTTTAAATATCTAGCACATCATATTATTCCTAAATGTCAACCTAGCAATAATCTTTATAATCATATCCTGGCTCTAAAATAGTTTTGGAAAATTTAGTTGGTACTGATGAAAATGTGGAGAAATAGAGACTTTCCTACTTTGATAGGAGTATATGTGTATTGGTGCAATTTCTGGAAAGCAATTCAGCAATAGCTATAGAAAATGAATGTGTACTAGTTCTTGGGATGGGAAAAGCAATGATACAAAAGTTAAATGGAAGCAAGATAGTGAAGTGGAAAGAATGTGGATCTGGGTTAAACTTATGACCTCATTGTGTGATACTGAATACATCACTTTAATCTCCTGATCTTCACTTTCCTCACCTCTAAACCGGGAAACACAATTCCTATGTTCTTTACCTGTTGTGAAAGTTAGAAAAAATGCACAAAAAGTACCTACTCTAGAGTCTGTCACTTTAGCAGAACAAGTTAGAGATGAGGGAATTTTTGTCTTTAAGGAACAACAACAAAAAAATGTAGTGTAACAAAGGCTGGATAAAACCTAGGAAAAAAACTCAAAAGTTATTACAGTTGTTGAAGGGACTTACACTGTCATGGGGAAAGATTTGAACAGGAGGACTGAGACTTTACATGTATTTGTGAGAGCTTTATAGGTTTTTTTTAATTTTCTGAAATAAAATAATAAAAAGAAACAACCAAACAGATATAATATTCATGATAGCCCATACATCTTAAATTAATATATTTTTTTAATTTCTTAAATCTTGCTCACCAGAAACTTTTGAGTATCCCTCCTTGATTTCAATAAAAATGTTTTGGTTATTGTTGCTGTTACTTTATCTAATCCATCATCCAAACATCTAATGCCTTTCTGAGTTTGGAAATGTCAGGGATTCAATGACCCCAAGAGCAATCTCAACCAATAAGAGATGGATCAACTCCAGCTTCCCTATTCTCAATTCTGAAGCGTTCACTTCAGAATTGTTCCCTTTCTACAGTATGGATTTCAACAGAATTCTTAAAGAGTAACTTGTATGTTTCAGGTGGAAGAGTTTGAACAAGCAATATTTAACTACCCTGTCCCAGAAATTACCCCCAAATTCCCTTTCTCAATACTTAGGGTTATAAATTCTCAATTCTATCCATAATAATTGCATATCACAGAAAATTAGAATAACATTTACCTCTAGTATGGCTTTAACAGCAACTTGCCTACCCCAATCAGATACACACACAGGCACTTAACATTTATCAAACACTTACTACAGGAGTCTGGTAGGCTCTGTACTAGTCGGGGTTCAGACAGGGAGGCAGAAGCATTGTGCTTGCTGTGGGATAAGGACTTGATCAGAAGAATTAGAGCTTACACAATTATAAGAGTAGCTGAAAAAGAAAATACTTGGAGGAAGACTTAGGAGAAAAGACACTAACTCATCCTCATGATGTACTGATGCAAGTAGACAAGCTGGGCGTCTGGGGAAATCTGAGAAGCCAGGTACAACCAGCAGCAGAAGTTTGCGAGATATGGTCTCTGTGTAGCTACTGTTCCTGTGGACCCATAGCCAAGCATCTGGTAGAAATACCTGGATAACAGGCCCGGCAGTTGGAGAGAAGAGCTGGATGTAAAACAGGAGAGAATGAGTAAAAGCTGGGCACCTCTGTACATGTTTGTCCCCCCTCTGAATCTCACAGAAGTTCCTGTTTTGGCCAACTATAACCTGAAACCATTCAAGAAAGGAGATTCTTGGAAGTGTTGTACCCACCTAGATGAACCAATCCAAAGAAGTTCAGACCTTGTCACTTTGTCATCCATATATAACTTTCTAACTGTATATGATTTCCAAATCAGGGTCACAGGAAAGTGATGCTTCTACCTAAAATGATGCAACTATCCTTAATATAACCAACAATACATAGCATTACATCCCTAGATGGGTATACACCAAGTACCCTCTTTGTCCATCTGTAAATATTGTTCATTCTTCTGAGTCACAATTCTTTGATATCTATGCCTTAAGCAGTATTAATATGTTTTATGTTGAAGAGTATGAGAATGGGAAAAAGAAAAATGAAAGAAAACAAGTAGTATTTTATACACACACACACACACACACACACATACTTACAATGAAGTAAGGAAGAAATAACTACTAAGGTTTTTATTTCTGTAAACTGTCAGGCTATCATAACAGATTTATAACTTCCCACTTCCATTGCCCATCTATCCTCTCTTTATGCTCAGCAAAAACCTGGAGTGGTCATGATTCTTTGCCTTATGGTAAGGTGACCAAAACATTTGTTCCTTCAAGGTCTGTTCCATTAGGGGTCATTCCTCTATTGAGTTGTTACTGTATTTCACTAATATAAATGTAAAACATGGAGGAACATTGAGGCATCCAGAGAACTTCTTGCTTTCCAGACATGCTTCTCCCTGACCACATTGTGTTGAAGCAGCCCAATTTCTCCTTGATAATCAGGATCAACAACACCTCTAATGCAATGACCTTATTCTTTGCCTGCTAGTCCACTAGAAGGAGGTAATAATGACCAGGTAATAGTCTCAACTTCTAGTTTAGTGTGTCTTTGTACATCCCCTGTAAAAACGGGCTTCCTGTCCTCAGTAAGAATTCTAGATCAACAGATCCCAAAGTTGTGGAAACAAATTTTGCCAGTGGATTATTAAGGGCAACAGGAAGAACTATTCCCATTTGTCACATATTCAGAGAATACATTTATCCTAAAGAATTACACTGAAAAATAGTGCTAAACACATGGCACTGTAACTGAGTCCTCAAAAGGACAGTCTACCATTCTCTCAGATCAATTACTTCAGAGTGGTAAGATCACAGACTAGTGAATTTGGTATTTAATAATTTTCATGATAGAAAGTAATACTGTATGGAAAGCTTTAATACTGAATAAGGCATTTTGGAAGTCTTTGAGTGGTAATTTTGACAGAATCACAAACAGATAAGATAAATTCATATCCAGGATTTATGTCTATTCTACTGAAGGCAAAATGCTATTCCTTCCATGATGTAAGTGATCCAATGTAATCAATCTTTCACCAACTGTTGGTGATGTCCATTGAGAGTAGTGACATGTTGCGGCCTCACTGTTGGTCTCTGCTGCTCATAGATTGGGCAGTTGGCAGTGTCTGAAGCCAAATTGCTCTTTGTGAGCACAAGTCCATATTGCTGAGCCCACATATTCTCCATTTCTGCCATGATTGCCACCTTCATCATGAAGGTTGGCTGGAAAAAGAGGCTGACTAATATCCTAATGTGAGTCATCATGTCCACCTTGTTATTAAGATTCACCTCTGCTGAGGTTACTCTTTGGTAAATAATCACATGGGACACAAATATCTTTATCCTCATGACCCCTTTGGAGAGTTCTATCTACATATTACCTCTGAACTACTGGACATAATTTTTCCTTTGTGTTCCTTCCAGGTCTCTGACTACAAAGTCAAACCATCAGCTACTACCCATGAATCAGCACAGATCCATATATTTGGCCATTTCTCCTAGACAAAATGAACAACCATATGCACTGTTTTAGAACTGAAAGAGGGACCAGATGCAGTAACTTCTCCCTCTCCTTGGAAGGGACATTGTTGAGAGACAAATCCGGACAGCCTTGGGGGCTCATCTCCTTCCACTTTTGGAATCTTAGCAGAGAGCTGGCTTAACTCCACTGAGCCAGCCTGCAGAGATAACGCCTTTGGATTATTTTAGCATTCCATTTAGCAGGCAAGGTTGTTCACTGAGCCCTCCATATGTAGACCTTCATCTCTTTTATGTATCTTTACTAGCATTTCCTGAATACTGTTATATTTCTTTTTACTACAAGTAATCAGGCACTCTCTACCCCTTCTTAGGGTAACTTACATAATGGGGTGAGTAAGCATGAGTTTTTTTTTCACATTTAGCTTTCTGGCTAAAGAAAGACTGTGCTGGACTTCACAGAGTAATGAAAATTCAGGGGACTGAATGTATTCTACAACTTCTCTGATTTTTTTTCTCATAATAAACCCTATAGTATATCTACGCTCCATGGCACTATGCTGAATACTGATGAACCCTTTCATAGCCCACAACTCAATATGCCACAAACCACTGGATGGCTAAAATCTTGGTCAAATTAACATGTTCCTGCATTTTTGTGGGAAATAATTCTTACATTCTGCCACATATATGTCTAGGAGAGTGTCTACTTCCTACTTAACAAGTCCAAACAACATGATGTCATCAACATCGTGAACCAACAAGACGAGATGTCCTTTAGAACGGAGAGGCAGGGATGTTTCTGAGAAAAAGGTTATGATAAAGGGATAAATAGTTAATATGGTTCTATAATAGAGAAGTGTATTGCTAGTTACCAGCTGAAACCAAACTGCTTCTGGTGATCTTTACTAATAGGTATTTACTAGGTTACTAGTTGAATAGTAAATTCCGAGGGGGTGTGTTGGTTAGATCTAGTAAAGAAACCATATCTGCAAGAAGTTAAAGATGGATTCCCCACCATCTGATTAAGTTTGTGGTAATCCACCCTCATTTTCCAAGATCTGCCTGCCATCTGCATGCTCCAAAAAGGCAAGTTGGACGGGGATGTAATAGCAATCACCACGCTTGCATCTTCCTGGTCCTTGATGGTAGAAAAAAAATCTCTTCAATCCCACCAGTAATACAGTACTGATTATGAGTTACTGAGTTAGTAGGAAGAAGTTCTAGAGAGGTTTCCATTTTGCCTTTCCTATCATAAAAGACTTCACGCCATACATCAGGGAACCAATATGGGGATTCTACCAGCTGCTTCCTTGTTTATTTCAACTATAGTTTACATGACCTGGAAAATAACTATTGTTTGACATAGACTACCAGTGTCCCACTTGTCAATGACAACAGGATAACTGATGCCTTTAAATCTAGTCATATCAGAGTTCTAATGCTATATTAATGTTGTATTCTTCTGGAACCACTTCCAGTGGTACCAATATTTGACTCAGTGTTCAATTAGTAGTGATATAGGATAAAAGGTTTATTATAAGATTTAGACTTTATATAACTGTTGGAGGAGCTGGAGCAGTAAAGATCTGGCAGGAGGAATGGAGGGTTGGAGGAAGTCACTAACTAGTCTTCTTGTAACACTTACACAGGTGAACAAGATGGAGCTTTCAGGGAAATATGATAAACTAGGTTTCTTCAGTCACTGAAGTAGAACTCCAAATAGGAAATTCTTTGTGAGGAACATAGAAGCTGCTGCATCTATGTAGCTACTAATTCGGTGCAACTATAGCCAAGCATCTAGTAGTGTGCCTGGGATCACTGCTGGTCAACAGAACAAGAAAATAAGAGGAAGAATGGACTTGGAATGAAAGAAAAATACAAGCTAGATTTTTCCAGGCAGTTTCATGTTTTTCCATTACCATATCTGGCCCTGAAGTTATTCAGAGAAAAATGACTTGGCTTCAGTTCCACTTCTCAAATCCTATGCAAGATCCTCTTTTGAGCAACTCTAATCTGGAACCATGGAGAAAAGGTGGTCTGTGAGTTGTAATTCCCAGCTTGATCAAGTTGACAATAGAACAATTCAACATAATAACATTGATTCACGATATGAAAGAGGAGGGGGAGCCAGCGGAGAAGGCTTAGAAATAACAGTCAGTGAGGAGATGCAAAAATGAAGAGGATGTAGTTTATTAGGCACCATACACAGAAAGTTCCTTAAAAAAGGAGTCATCAGTATGGAAAAATGCAGATGAAAGTTCAAAGAAAATGAATTCCAAAAACTGGTCACAGCATTATAGGACATGAGAATCTTTGTGAATCTTCAGGAGAGTGGAGTGTTGGTGGTGGTGGTGGTACAAGGAGTTTCACGACAAAAAGTTGTAGAGAAATGGAATAGCAATACATACAAATATGAAATCATTATGTTGCACACCTAAAATTAATATAGTGTTGTATGTCAATCATGTACAAATTAAAATACACACAGACAAAATACATACATACATACATACATACAAAAATGCTTAAAAAATTAAAGATTATCAGGATATTTTAACTTTTTCCCATAACTCCACATTATTTTTCTCCATCTGTCTAAAATGACTTATAATCAAGTTACTTTTACCTTACATTGTATATCTTTTAAGACTTAATAGTAACATTTGATTTATGATTGTTCATAACAATTGCTGTAAATAAAAAATGGAGTAGTAGCTAAGGAGTTGCTTTAGATCAAGGAAGTTTATTTTTTTAGTTATTTATTTAAATGCAAACTCTTATGGTATTTTTATTTTTGGATGCTGATTAAATAGAGAGGCAATAATTAATAATTAAGGAAGGGATGAGAAATAATTGAAGGAGCATAGGCAAAGGAAAATGGAATGCAGTACATATGTAGAGGGGTTTGCCTTATTAGGCATATGGACAGTCGATCTACTTTACACCAGAAAGGAAAGCTGAGCACAAATGCAGGTCAATTGACAGATTTGCTGTTTGGGGGGAAAAGAAGCCATTCCTTTGTCATTGCTTCTACTTTCTCAGTGAAATAAGAATCAGGGTCATTAGGTGAAAATGACAAGGGAAGAAGGAATTAGAAGTTTCAGGAAAGATGAGAAATTATGAAATGGCTGTCTTGGAGAATAAAATATAAATTGACTAAGGGAATCATAGTCTAATGCTTGGTAGAGCCTCTTTTTAGATTTGTGGGTGCAAATTTAAATTGAGACCAGTCACGTTGTTTTTGTGTTTTTCTGCAGCCATGTTTCCTATTGAATTACAGAGGGCATCTTCCTAGTCTTAAAATAATTTGGCTTTATTCTTTCCAAGAGTGGAATGTTACTCACATGTAATTCAATCTCAATGGGGATTTATGAACAGGTACATATGTACCTTATGTAGTTATTGAACCAGGAATGGAAGGTCAGGACTCCACGTTACTCCTTCCATCTTTCTCTCTCTCCCAACTAGAATTTTTTCTTTCTTTTTTCACACTTGGTATAAAATTGTTGCCCCATCCCAGGCAACTTAACCTCCCAGTGGCAAAGTCTAGTGGTGGGTAACTGCAGGCTCTACGTACCATTCCAGATTGCTAAAGGGAAAGAAATCAGATTACCTTAGCTTCGTTCAGCCCTTGGGAGAGAAACCTCTGAGGAGGAAAAATTCACAAAGAAGGAAATTCATTGACCCAATTCCTAAAATCCTCAAGAAGAGTAGTTGGATATGGTTCTGGCAATTTATGCGCAACCCAAAACCTTTAGTATTGCAGGAGTGAATATTGAAGTAAACTTATATTTCCTAGAACTTCTGGTAATTATGGAATTGAGTTTTAGGGGTAGAAGTGATATTGGAATAGTTATTTTTGCTTTCCAATGAGTCCCAGTAGACTTCTAATCTTGCATAAGTACAGCTGAAAGCTACGGGATAGCTGTCATCTAAAACAACATGAAAGTAGGCAGGAGATGGGGCTACTTTCAAGAGGTTACTTTATTTAAGCAAAAGTTAGGAGTGAAGTTTTTAAGGTCAGAACAGGTTAACATACTTTGTTAGTACTGAAGACTGTCTTTTGCCATATACCTTTCAAATGAATATTTGTTTTGAGTTTATCTTTTCAGTTAAAATAAATAAGTTTTGCTTTTAGTAAGAAGTCATATGGGACAGTAGAAACATGAGGATACAATTAAGAAATTTGGTCTGTCCAATCCTGGCTTGGCACTGTCTCCTGTCTGGCATTTATTAAGTTGTCTGAGCCTTCTGGAATACCATATCTGCAAGGGACCCTCCAGTTTCAAATCCTGATCTGAGAAATTCCCCGAGAGAATGGTCCTGGGAACATAGTAATCTCAGTAAAATACAAGGACTTTTGGTAGTGTTCATGCTTAATTTGAAGTTCTGTTGCATCCAGCAACATCCAACAAGTAAAACAACCCAGAAGCCTGTTTGAAGCAGACAGTGCTTATACTGTGATTTCCGAATAAATAACAAAATTAAATGGGGGGAAACCCCTGTATTTGATTTAGATTAATAGCAGTGGGACAACATTGTATATTTAGGATGTAAAATCATCTTAGAAATACAAAGAATTTAAAAAAAAGAAATACAAAGAATTTTTATCTGGTCTTTTGTTGTTTCTTAATGAAATATTATGAGCTATATGCTATATGCTATATGCTAAAGCAATACAAGACAATAAAATATAATTTTTAAAAAGTACAAGATGGGGTGCCTGGGTGGCTCAGTGGATTAAAGCCTCTGCCTTCAGCTGGGGTCACGGTCCCAGAGTCCTGGGATCGAGCCCCTCATCAGGCTCTCTGCTCGGTGGGAAACCTGCTTCCCTCTCTCTCTCTGCCTGCCTCTCTGCCTACTTGTGATCTCTCTCTCTGTGTGTCAAATAAATAAATAAAATCTTTTTAAAAAAAAGTACAAGACTTTTCTCCCAGTACCATGAGAGCAAGGAAGTATTTTTAGCAGATATAATGCTGATTTAGCAAGTAACTACACTGATTTTTTTTTCTTTTTTTTTTAGAAGAGAGATTTTATTTATGTATTTAACACACACAGAGAGAGAGACATCACAAGTAGGCAGAGAGGCAGGCAGAGAGAGAGAGAGAGGGAAGCAGGCTGCCGGCTGAGCAGAGAGCCTGATGTGGGGCTCAATCCCAGGACCCTGGGATCATGACCTGAGCCAAAGCCAGAGGCTTAACCCTCTGAGCCACCCAGGTGCCCCACTACACTGATTTTCTAAAGCATATAAGAGCAAATAGGAGAGATATCTAAGGGTCTTCAAAAATGTGGGATGAGGATGGTTATTTGAATCCCAATGCACTAAAAGAAATATCTGCTTAAACTACCATTCAAAAATGCAGATGTACAAGAATACCATGTTAGTTTTTAAATTTTTTTTTAAAAAGTGGTTTCTCAAGATACACATGAAAATCAGACCACATGTGTTCTGAAAAGACTTAATTTATACTCTTGGCTACAACCACATCCAAAACTATGTCTGCCCAGCATCTCCGCTATTATTGAAGACATCCATGGCAAAACAGATCCACAGCTAGCCTCAAGAATATAACTTCAAGTTAGAAAATACTCATTCGCCAGCCCTTTCTCTATATTAAATCAGAGCTGGTAAAACTATTAGGTATCAGAGTTCTCATGGAAAGTGCCCTGAAACACGTAAAGTGCTATTTGAAAGTAATGTTAGCATTATTTAGACATATGTAGCCAGTAAACCTCATTTTGGTTCAAGTCAGAGGGAATCAGACAGGCAAGGTGGGAGAGACAAGAAGGACCTAACCCAGGACTGATAACAACTGTCTCCAAAGGTACATTCCTTGGAAAGCAGCCAAGGTCCTGAGAAGCAAGAAACTGGAGAGTCTTCCAAAAACACTCCATCACAGTGGTAACTCAGGAATGTGTTGAAATATTGGATGGATGCCCCAATCTGCTCTAGGATCAGGAGAAAGTGAAGCAATAATGTAAACATTTGTTAGAATGACTTGAATGAGCTGAAAGATGATTTTTGAATATAGGCAGGCCACGTGACAATCTGAACTGCATATATAAATAAAGCCACAGAGGATTTTAGCATTGCAATGCTGAATCAATAACCACAAACTAAGGTATCACTTTTCTGTATGATAGTCCAACCATGTATTGGGCTACCTCCATATATGTGAAGATGATTACCAATCACTGCCAAAAAGAGGAAGTCCTTTTATAATGATGGACTAAAGGTACTAAAGAACTTTAAGATATTGAAAGTGGTTTCAATAAACATTGAACTCTGGACAGGAAGGCTATTGTAATAATTATAATGATAAAACTGCTGTAAATTTATACTAATTGGCCTACTTCATACCTTCTCTAATGAAAGAACCAGTTTTTACATACATGAAGGGGTGAACACCTAACTTTGTGACTTAGATATCAGGGATGGGGAAAAGTATTCAAACGCATTCTAGTCATAGGATAGTTGGATAGGAAAGGAGGAATGGAGATATCTTTTCTCCTATTTTAGGGGGTTTTGGGGTTTGTTTTGCTTTGTTTTATTTTGGCAAGGCCCTCTTACTGTCCATAAGAGACAAATATTCCACTCTAGCCTGCAATCTCTTCCTGACTTAATGGATGCTCCATCTCACTGTTCGAGGAGTAAGTCATGAGCCCAGCAGTGTCTATGATTATATGTTGAGAAAAGTAGCACATGTTTGGATGAGTTATTCTCTTCCTAGCCCCACCCTCAAATCCTGTGGAAAGCCCACAGCCAGAACTATGAATCATTTCCCATAGTTCCAAGAAGGTATGGCCTGCAGTATTTAATATAGGATAAATTCCTCTTTGTTGTATTCTGTTTTCAGTCATTTCACAGCTAATTGAGTTGAGAGGTTAAGTTTCAATTCCAACAAGAAGAAGTTAGGAAAGAATGCCAGGCTGAATCATCCACTGCTGATTCTCCAAATTAATAAAAGGTGAAGCCAAGCTGGTGCTAATGAGTGTTCACATCTAACCAGAAACTATGTCATTTCTGCATCCAGCAAGCATTTGCTACTATGATGTGAACAATGTTATTTGATACTCCATTGATTCTCCCTGCTTTTCATCATCATTTTTAGATATGGGTGTGCTTCTTCTCCTATGCATTAGGAGAACTTCTTTACTAGAAGAGAGTGGGTCAAGTCTATCTCACAGCTCTTTGACACCAGTGACTCACCACCCTCTTCCAAGAGACAGTATTAAATTTCCCAACTCCTCAATGATTCCTATGTGACTGCTGTATCACTGCTCCACAGAGTTCCAACTCTTCTTTGCCTCCTCGTGTTCTTCATTTGTGAAACACACAGCCAGGCATAGGCATGTATGAGTTCATACACTATGTAGAGCACTTTACACATGTTTCCTATTTACCCTTCTTCATAACCCTTGACCTAGGTATTATTTTTACCCTTTTATAGATAAAACTCAGTGAATCAATGTGCCATACCCACACAGATAGCAAGTGGCAAAGCTGGATTTGGCCCAAATTGGTGTTTTTAACCACCACACTCTCTTAATTGCCCTCTGAAATATGTTGTCTGGGCTCTTATTTATCAGGGAGAAACTTGGGTCTAGAGAGATGAAACCAACTTTCTCAAAAGCCCAAGACTTTCTGAATCTTTGACTGGAGGCTTCTTCCTGATACAATGTTGCTTTTTTCATTCCTATTTAACTATTGAGGTTCTTAGAAGAGAGTATGCTATTACCATAAAGGTACAATATATGTTACTAAACATAGCCAGAAGTAATTAAATAACAGCAGCCTCTTTTTTTCTGCATTATCCAGATCAGTAATCTGTACAGTAATCAGTAATCACAGGGAAAAAAAAATATGTGACTGTGGACAAACATCAAGGAAGACCTGGCTAGGTGTTCTGACAGATTTCGAGGAAGAAAGCTATTTCCTTTTTCTCTCCCAATACCCTCTGAAATAGAAGTGTTGCTTTTCTTAAGTAAGACAAGGCACATTTGTTTGAGGCAGTTACTGGGGTCTGAGTGATATGAAATAGGACACTAGGAATCACTTATGTGGTGAATCAGTGAAATGGCTGAATGGGCAGCCCAATGTTTCCTGAGAGATGAAGGGAGAGACATTGTTCACCTTCCTGCAAGCAGAAGAAAACTCTCAGAGTTGACCTTCTTCTGTGTGTGTGTGTGTGTGTGTGCATGTGTGTATTTCTGTGTATGTGTACACATGTACATGTGTGTGTAAGTTCCAAGGGTAAAGAGGGTATAGAAAGAAAAAAGACAAGAAAAATCAACTCTGCCATGGGTTTGTCTTCAGGGAATTTGTGATTCTTTCAACATTTTTGTTTAGGATTTATTTTGGTATATAAAATTCCATAATTAAATGGGCAGAGCACAGTGTTAGGGCATGAGACAAGAATCAACTTTAAGAGATAGAAATGTCTATATTATGGAAGCAATGATTTTTTCACACATTTTGCTTTACAACACATTATTTCTATAGTACTTACCAACAACTTTCATATGTCTATGAAGTTTGTGCTAAAACCACACACACACACACACACACACACACACAAACACCATTCAAGACCCATCATAATCCATCACAGCCATGTCTCAAGCCCCCACACTACAACATTACATGCCTCCGGCATCCTATATCCTATCAAGACAACAATTTCTGGTTGTTCCCTGAATGCCAAGCCTTTTGGCATCTCCTCTTCTCATGTTGTTTCCTCTGCTTTGAATGTCCTTCCCCCCTTTTCAGACTAGAAAAGTCCTACACATATTTCAAAGCCCAGCTTAAGTACCACCTTTTCTGTGAACACTACACCCCACCCCAACTATGCTTGATCTCCACCCCATGCTTCTCCCTTTACAGATACAAGCACACAACCCTGATGAATGAATTATGGATGACTGTACATGCCTGTTTCTCCACACTAACTAAACTCTAACTCTGCATATTTTAAATTCCTCCAGAGAAAATACTGTGTTGTGTACATCCCTGTATCCTGCCTATCCCTACCCCCACTTGCCTTGTGAATGGCAAGTCTTTCAAGTAGATTTAGTGAATGATGAGTGAATTGATGATTGTTTGATTGACTGAATTGAATTGAATTGAATTGAATGAACCAGATTTACATATCTGTTCCCTAGCTGCAGAAATGAAATATATTGAACTAATCCAACCCTTTGCCTGAAAGCAAGTCCTTGGCAGTGCTTCCTACCTGATCCTCCTCTCTATGATAATGAGTGAAATAAGATCAAGCATATAACCATTTGAAACCTCCACCCTAAAGTTTAACTTCTATGCTGGTTCTTTTCTATTTGCCCCTATAAATCCATTCTCTGCTCTGTCCTGCTCTGCTCTGTGTCCTAGAAGACCAAACACTAGGAAATTCATCCCCCAGGTTCTCTTACCCTATATCTTTCAGCTAATGGGAGGCCCTGGAAGAACCACAGAGGATGGGAGAGAGAGGTCAGGGTGTTTATTTCTTTCACTAACTTTGTTGAAATGCCACTGCCCAGTACCTGTGATCCTATATTCAGGCTCACAGTTCCTGTCAGTCAGCTCCTCTTTCTTTTTTTTTTTTTTAATTTCATTTCTTTTCAGCGTAACAGAATTCATAGTTTTTGCACCACACCCAGTGCTCCATGCAATGCATGCCCTCCATAATGCCCACCACCTGGCTAGTCAGCTCCTCTTAAATGGTATATTAGTTTCCTGTGACTGCTTTAACAAATTAGCAAAAACTTTGTGCCTTAAAATAACACAAATATATCCTCTTATGGTTCTGTAGATCAGAAATCCCAAGCAGGTCTCAATGGCTGAAAATCTGGCTATTTGCAAAGCTGGGTTCCACACTGGAGGCTCTAGGGGAGAATCCATTTCCTTACCATTCACAGTTTCTAGGGGTTTCCCACACTCCTTTATTAAGGGTCCCCTTGTTCCTTCTTCAAAACCAGTAATGTTTCATCTCTGACCCTTCTTTTCTCATCACATCTCTCTCTAAACATAGCAGGGAGAGGCTCTCTTCCTTTAAGGACTCATGTGATGGGGCTGGGCTCATGGGCATAGTCCAGGATAATAATCTCCATATCTCGAGGTCTCCAACTTCAATCACATATATGAAGTCCCTTTTTTGACATATTTACAGGCTCTGGGGATTATGGCACAGACATCTTCAAGGTACCATTATTCTTTCTACTACACATGGGTTTAACTATTGTAAATTCTATCAACACTGTCCCCTCTATTTGCTCCTTCAGGCCTAGAAGTGGTGATGGCTCTTCGATATTGCTAATTTCTGGAGCCTCAACATTTCATGTTGGTTCCTTCACCCTATCCTCAGCTCTAAATATAGTCTCTTCATTAAATTCTCTTCAACTAAGCCTTCAAACATGCCATATGATTCTTGCCAGGATCCTGACTGATACCACTCACCCACCAGAGATAAAATGGTATGGCTGCAGTCTGGCTATAATTAATGATCCCATTAATCTATAATAATCCTCAGTAGATTCCAAATAATCAGCTATCTGGGTGAATTAAGCCTAGTTCTACCACCACTTATTTTCCTTATACATCTGTGTGGCTAAAAAGTTGAGATGGATTTTCATATTTGGGAAATATTAAGAGATTAATTCACTCAAGATAATAGCTGAGCACCTCCATTACTTCACATACTTTTTAAGATCACTTAATTCTTCCTCTAAAACCAGAAGGATGAAGCATTTCTGCTAAAAAAATACATAAAGCCAAGGTTATGTTGTCAAGGCGAATGAAGTTCCCTCCAACACATTCTCCCTATTGAAAAACTTCCTCCTCTTCATCCTTCTACCCAACACACTGATTCGTGCTTGAGAACAACTACTTTGGCAAGGCACATACCTGGGTTTGAATCTAAGTTTTATGACTTGGAAATTATTTAACATCTTTGAGACTCAGTTCCCTTATCTATAAAATGAAGATACCATTCGCAGCCTGGTTGACAGATTCAATGTGCTGTATAGATCTTCACATCATGCCTACTGCCTGGTAAGCTCAATAAATTATTAGGAGTTGTATTAAATCTTGCCCATTTTTTAAGGACAAGTTCAAAACCTCACTTCCAAAAACCCTTCTTAGATTCCTCCAGATTTCAAAGATTTCCCTTTCTTTTAAATTATTACAAACCTTATAACAAACACAGTAATTATTTAGCACTTATATACAGTAAAGGCCATAGTCTCCTTTGAAATGGGAGCTATGTCTTCTGCTGCTTTAGCATCTCCCTTTGGGCCTGACATGGTGGTGGGTATAAAACAGACACTCAGGAAACATTTGTCAATTTATCATCTTCTAGATGGGCTGCTGTCATGAAGAGTACATCTCCTCAATCTTTCCTCCTGTTGCTTTGGCTCCATTTATCATTATGAAGTCAGAGAAGAAGGTAATACAGTATTGAAGGAAATATAGTCCCCCCCCTTGCCTTGTAGAATCATAGATTTCTCATAGTTTTCTCAGTCATGAAAAGGGTCTGTACTTTTAAATGTCCTAATACTAGACCATGAGTCAAGACATGTGCTGTAATTTTGAATTCAGGAAAAGTATCATCTTCTATACTCCTTTTTTTTTTTCATAAAGAGGGACATTTTTTTTCAGTTCCATAAGTTTTTTTTAATTTCTTTTCAGCGTAACAGAATTCATAGTTTTTGCACCACATCCAGTGCTCCATGCAATGCATGCCCTCCATAATACCCACCACCTGGCTCTCCCAACCTCACCCCCCGTCCCTTATATTAAGTCTGGTTATGCCGTAAGAACAAATAAGCCCATGAATTCAGTTTCTTAACATAAAAGGACTTATTTTTCTCCTGTGCAAAATCTGTTGCTGACCAAGGTGACCAGGGCATCTATCCTCCATGCAACCTATTAACAATCCAGGCTAATGAAGATTTTCCATCTTCAAGCAGCACTGTCTGGATTATACTACTTCTTAAGTTGTCATAGTATGAAGAAAAGAGAATGCCAGAGAGTCTTTGTACTGACAATTAAACCCTTAGGTATAACATATCACTTTAGCTTACAAGGCAATGGTGAGAACAACAGTCACATGACTGCCTATGGCAGAGGGCATGGGAAATTGTGACCCTTCTATTGGTCTGGAAGGAGTGAACCAGATACAGGTGAGCACTGGAAGTCCCTACCACACTCCTTAAAACACCTGTCCAACTCTACCTTGAATGATGATTTTCTCTGCTCCTAAACTACAGACACCTGGAGGGCAGAGATTCTATCTTATTCAACACTATTTCCACTCCCTCCAGTGCCTCTGCAGCATAATTCCTGATGAACTACTCAAGCATAATTATCATTTTTATTTAACAAATAGTTATTGAATGCTTACCATGTGCTTAGCATTGTTCTAGGAGAAAAAGATATGTCCCTGGACAAAATATACACAAATCCCTAACCTCATTATACTTAGATTTTAGGGTTGAAGGAGAAAAAAACAAAAAAGTAGAAAGTATGCTAAGGTGGTTGTTGACGAGTACTATAGAGAAAAATAAAGCAAGGTAAGAGGTTATTATACATGTGGCAGGGGTGGAAGTGCATAATGTTGTGTGGAAACCAAACAGGGTTTGAGTTCTGAGCTGCTTGTAGTAGCAAGGATAAACAAGGATAAAGATATAACAAGATTAATCCTGATAGTGTCAAACCAGCCTAGGTGGAGAGGCTGTGAGTGTTATGGAATAGGAAGCTTGGAGGGCATTCCAGCCTGAGAATAGTAAGAAGAGGCACAGTCTTGCCAGAATCAAGAATTTAGGGGTTCCCTTTTTTAAAGAGAGAATAAGGGGGGGGCACAGAGGGAAAGGGAAAGATAAAATCTTCATCAGGCTTCATGTTCAGCATGGAGCCTGATGCAGGGTTCAATCTCATGACACTGAGATCAGGACCTGAGCCAAAACCAAGAATTGAATGTTTAACTGACTGAGACACCCAGGTGCACAGGGGGCCTCTTTTAACTCCTTCAAATACTGATGTCATATTTAGAAAAGAGCTGGAGTTTCTGATCATCCTCTTGACTTGTCAACAAAGGCATGGAAGTGAACGAGAACATTTTAACTGGAACTTGTGGGTAAATTCAATTGGCTATCTCCCATCATACATTTTCAGTCATTTTTTTTATATTTTCTTTTCCTTATTTGACTCAAATAAAAATTCCTAATAGCATTTGTAGAGCCCATTAAGATGTCCTTTCTTAAAGCTATTAGCTGCTACTGCACACACTCTTCACCCTACTGTGAAATTTCTGCCTTATGAATTGATGGGAGAGACTTGAAAACATCTGTGAATTAAAAGCCCCTTTGAAGAATACTCCTGCTGTGTTGATGTTTCTTTCATTTTTTCTCTTTCATGCTTTTATCCTCTTCACCCCACCTAGATAATCATCTGGACCAGGGTGCTTATGAATGCAACGTTGATGTATATTTTTTGTAGATTCAACTATCTATGGCATGTGGGTGATCTTTGTTCAGCTCCTTATAACTATGAATTTTTTCTTTAAAAGGATGGATCTTCAGAAGCTCTGATCCTTTTTATTAATACCTACAATACCTAAATCCTCTTCTCAATGAGAAAAGGAGAGTAGAGAGGCAGGTGGTCCAAGTTCAGTCTCTGAGCTCTAGATAGTGAAATTCCTTGTATGCTTTTGAGCTCAGTTTCCTCTTCTTAAAGGTTAAGTTGATAGCTTTTAATCCTATTAGTAAATCATTATCATCATCAGTCTTATAGTCATTATTGTGACTTTTTGTTACTCTATGCAGGTGTTACACTAGGTGCCTTATATGCATTACTTTTTGTTCTTTTTTTAATAGTGTAGCAGGCAGATAGTATTATCTTCATTTTATAGATGAAAAAACTGAGACTCCCAGAAGTTAATAACATGTTGAAAATTATACAACCCCTAAGAAGTGAAAGTTTCACTAATGTATCCCAAGGATCTGCAGTATCAGATACTCAGGTACTAAATAAAAGCATTTTATAATGTATTATGTATGTGTTTGTAACTAAGAATAAACACAACCAAATACATATTATCTGAGTTAGTCTATGCTCTATTTAGAAATACTTAGAAAAATGGTAGCTCCTATACAAACAAGATCATTTTAATTTCTAATCTTCCATACCAAACCTATTTACTGACAGTGTTCATTCACAATTTTGTCTTAATTGTCTACGTAGTGCTAACAGTGGATTATATACCCAGGGTTCCCGCCCTTACTGACTTTACTATTTAGTAGACTAACTTGAGACTCCATTAAAGAATTTTAAAAAGGATTTAAAAAATTGATTACCTTCAATCAGTCCAGGCCTTCTGTAGACTAGCAGTTCTCAGCCAGGTAGTTTAGTCCCCCAGGGAACACTGGGCAATGTCTGGAGATATTTTGCATTGTCACAACAAGGGGAGGGTTGTTATTGACATCAAGTGACGAGAGGCCAGAGATGCTGCTAAACAGCCTACAATGCACAGGTCAGCCCCCCATCACAAAAAATTACTCATCCCAAAATATCACAGTTCAAAGGCTGAGAAATCCTGCCCTAGACAAACTAGAAATGGTACAGAGGAGGCTAATCTTCCTGATCTTTCAGCATCACCCTCCTCACCCTACCATGACTCCTACGTAGACAGGCAAACATATTTCCAGGGCCTTTACATTCAGCACTCCTCTGAGATGCCTATATCTAACCACAATTCATTCTTCATAGCCTTCTGACCCTCAAAAAAATCAGTTCCCTTTTGATCCCATTCTCAAAGAGGCTTGCAAGATGATTGACTAACCAATCTCATATACTAAGTACATTTAACTTAGCTTTAGCTTAAAATGAGTCATACTGTCCCATTACTAAGTGAATGGATGAGGCCTAAAAAAAGCTTAGAATAATATTTTTTCTATCATTCCCCCCTCTGGAGTATAATATTTTATTTTCATTGACCAAATGGAGCATATCCTCCAGCCTTGTCATCTAAAATGAAAATATCCCAGTGGGCCCTCCCAGATAGCAGGTGGATAGTATAATTCAGTCAGAAGATAAGGAAAAAAGTTTAATCTCCCCAAATTGCCAAGAATTTTCCCCCTGATTAGGAAAGAGAATTATGAAACTCTGCATAATTTAAAATATACTTCATGTGCTAATGGAAAAGAACTGAGAATAGAAATAAGTCTTTGCTATAAATAATCAATGCCATCAAAATGTAATGATAGAATGCTCCTCTGATAGGGACAAAGACAGATAGTTTTCTAGGGTTTTATCTGGAGAGCATCAGGGTATGCACCCGAGTGACTTCTTACTCATTTTACTGATTTATTGGTTTGGATATCTGTCTCCAACTACTTCCACCAAAAACTCTATCCAGATTCAAAGTGAAATACTATATATTTATACACAACACACACACACACAGACACACAGACACACACACACGCACACTATATATATATGTATGCATATATACATACATATATATACATATATATACATACATATATATACATATATATATATACACATACATATATAATAAAGAAAGGAAGGAACAAACACATGAATAAAGAAGTGGCTTCATAGCTATTTGTGTCTTTCCAAACAACTCAAAATTGAGTGCCCAAAATGTAATGCTGACTTTGGTCCTGGGATTTCAAAAATAAGTAAAACAAAACCCCAGCCCTCACAATACTTTGGGAAAGAAGGGTTCCTTAGCCTTCTGCTGCACATTTGAATCACCTGCAGATACTTTTTTTTTAACATATAATGTATTATTTTCTTCAGGGGTACAGTTCTGTGATTCATCAGTCTTACACAATTCATAGCACTCACCATAGCATGTACCCTCCCCAATGTCCATCACCCAGCCACCCTATCCACCCCCTCCTCTCCAGCAATCCTCAGTTTGTTTCCTGACATTAAGAGTGTCTTATGGTTTGTCTCCCTCTCTGGTTTTGTGTTTCATTTTTCCCTCCCTTCCCCCATGATCTTCTGTCTTGTTTCTCAAATTTCTCATATCAGTGAGATATCAGTCTTTCTCTGATTGGCTTATTTCACTTAGCATAATACACTCTAGTTCCATCCATATCATTGCAAATGGCAAGATTTCATGGTTTTTTGATGGCTGTATAGTCCCATCTTCTTTATCCATTCATCTGCTGATGGACATCTAGGCTCTTTCCATAGTTTGGCTATTGCGGACTTTGCTGCTATGAACATTCAGGTGCACATGCCCCTTCGGATCACTACATTTGTATCTTTAGGGTAAATACCCAGCAGTCCATTTGCTGGATCATAGGGTAGCTCTATTTTCAACTTTTTAAGGAACTTCCATACTGTTTTCCAGAGTGGCTGCACCAGCTTGCATTCCCACCAACTGTATAGGAGGATTCCCCTTTCCCCGAATCCTCACCAACATCTGTCATTTCCTGACTTGTTAATTTTAGCCATTCTGACTGGTGTGAGGTGGTATCTCATTGTGGTTTAGATTTGCATTTCCCTGATGCCGAGTAATGTTGAACACTTTTTCATGTGTCTTTTGGCCATTTGGATATCTCCTTTGCAGAAATGTCTGTTCCTATCTACATCCCATTTCTTTTTTTTTCTTTTAAGATTTTTATTTATCTATTTGACAGGCGGAGTTCACAAGTAGGCAGAGAGGCAGGCAGAGATAGAGGGGGAAGCAAGCTTCCCCGCTGAGCAGAGACCCCCCGATGTGGGGCTCCATCCCAGGACCCTGAGATCATGACCTGCGCCGAAGGCAGAGGCTTTAACCCACTGAGCCACCCAGCCGCCCCTTCTTCCCATTTCTTCATTGGATTATTTATTCTTTGGGCGTTGAGTTTGATAAGTTTTTTATAGATTTTGTATATTAGCCCTTTATCTGATATGCCATTTGCAAATATCTTCTCCCATTCTGTCAGTTGTCTTTCGGTTTTGTTGACTGTTTCCTTTGCTGTGAAAAGCTTTTGATCTTGATGAAGTCCCAATAGTTCATTTTTTAAAGATTTTATTTTTATTTATTTGATAGAGATATCACAAGTAGGCAGAGAGGCAGGCAGACAGAGAGGGGGAAGCAGTTTTCCTGAGCAGAGAGCCTGAAGTGGGGCTTGACCCCAGGACCTGAGACCATGACCTGAGACAAAGGCAGAGGCTTAACCCACTGAGTCACCCAGGCACCCCTCAATAGTTTATTTTTGCCCTTGCTTCCTTTGCCTTTGGTGATGTTTCTAGGAAGAAGTTGCTATGGCTGAGGTTGAAGAGTTTGCTGCCTATATTCTCTTCAACAATTTTGATGGATTCCTGTCTCACATTGAGGTCTTTCATCCATTTTGAGTTTATCTTTGTACGTGGTATAAGAAAATGGTCCAGTTTCATTCTTTTGCATGTGGCTGTCCAATTTTCCTAACACCATTTATTGAAGAGACTTTTTTCCTTTGGACATTCTTTCCTGTATTGCTGAATATTAGTTGAGATTCTATTTCTGGGTTCTCTATTCTGTTCCATTGATTTATGAGTCTGTTTTTGTGCCAGTACCATACTGTCTTGATGATTACAGCTTTGTAATAAAGCTTGAAGTCTGGAAAGCCACCAACTTTGGTTTTCTTTTTTGACACTCCTCTGGCTATTCGGGATCTTTTCTGGTTCCATATAAATTTTAGGGCAGAGACTTTTAAATACTTATATACAAGTCCTTCTCCTCCTCCAAAGCAATTAAATCAGAACTCCTGAGGATAAGGTCCACCTAGGCATCACTAGCTTTTTAAAGCTCTGAAGATGGTTCCAGTCAAAGTCAAAGCTGAGACCCACTGGCTTCTAGTCTAGTGAAGGAAAGTAATGAAACCAAATTCACTGAGAAATGTCTGTAGGGTACCTTGAGTAAAGGAATGAAGGGGAATTGCATTTATTTAGCATCTACTCCATCCAAGGCAAGGCACCATGTGTTTTATGTTCTTCTCATTTCATTCTCATGACACCCTGAGGAGGTATTATTATCCACAGCTGAAAGATGAGGAAATTAAGGCACAGATGGCAGAGACATCGTCTTTACCATAAGGAGCTTTCAAAAATCACAAAGAGAAGAACATAGGAAAAAAATATAGTGAGAAAAGGAAGAGAAACTCAAATGGAACTCAGAAGACCTGGGTTCATGTCTAAATATTGTTACTAACTATATGAACTGGGCAAGTTACTTAGCCTGTCAAGGTCTCTGAAATGAAAGTGATAAAGTTAAAATCTAAAATTCTATCATGTTAACAAAGGTACACTGGAGACAAAAGTCAGTACTATGGTTGTTGTAATCAAAGAGAAATGACAGAGATGCCTGGGTGGCTCAGTTGGTTAAGCCTCTTACTCTTGGTCTCAGCTCAGGTCATGATCTTAGGGTCCTGAGATGGAGCACCGCATCAGGCTCCCTGCTCAGTGTGGAGTCTGCTTGGGATCCTGTCTCTTCTGCCCCTTCCCCTCCCTAAAATAAAGAAATCTAAAAACAAAACAAAACAAAAAGAGAGGTGACAGATGTCACAGATGGAGGGCTAGCCACTAGTCCAGCCATTAGAGGCATTAGAATCTGGCTGATCTTCCCACATTTTACAACTAGCCCTTGAATTTGGGAATTCAAAAATCTATTTGTGAAGACATTGGTTTGGCTCTAAGAGATTAACACATAATAACTCAAGATTCAAGAGTCTAATATATAAACCATTCCCCCAAAGTATTGCTGCATAAAGAGAGAAATGTTTCTAACAACTTTGTTTAGGACAAGGTCACATGGTATATGAATCAAGTCAAAAAAGTTGGTGTTAAGAAATGCTCTTCCTAGTCTCTACAGCATTATTTACTTCTTTTGCCCTATGAGGGCTGTGACCATTTCCTATACCAGAGTAGATAAACACTATTTTTTTTAATTTCTCTCTGTGAGAGTTCTTTTGCTACATTCCATGAACACTGCCTCTAGCAATATTATCTTTCTATAATATAATTGTTATTTCAGATTTTCATTAATCAGATTTAGATGCTTCACTATAAAGGCTTTAGTTTATACTTGATTGTGTTGCACCTTTGGTCATACACTTATGATACACCAGGTTACAGTTTCAGCTGTGTTTGTAGACTCATGTGTCCAGTGCACATCAAGTTCCTGAAAAAAACTTAGGTACAAAAATAGAATTGAGAAGATGTGGTGACAGAGGGCTTTCTCTGGTCTCAGCCAACAGTGCCCTTACTGCCTTGGGAAAATCACATAATCTTTCTGAACACAGAGACTCCCGTTGTGAGAGAGCAAGAAAAAGACTACCACTATAGCTTTTTGCATATGAGAAAAATAAATAATGCATTAATTTAACCCTCACACAATAAACACTAAGGAACTTAGTATGCTTTTCTTTATTTTCTACCTGATCATCTTGATTGGATTTGAGACTCTCAGACTATCTGTACCTCAGATTTACTACCACAAATTACTGATCTCATTGGCACACTTAAATTCTCCTGTAATGCACTTTCAGGAGTTAACTTTATCTTGATATTCCAGTGGCACTTTACTATTTCCCTTAGGTTCTGACAACCCTCTGTATAGAGCTGTACAATTTGCAATTATCTTGTATGGTTTCTTATGAACATGATGATGTCTATAGGAAAAAAGCAGATTATATTGTTATTTTCACTTCCCAGATGACAGATAAGTGACACAGCAGGTACGTGATGGACTCAAACCCCTTTCTCTTGATTCTAAGTGTTTTCTCCATGGAGCACGCTGTGAGTTCTTTGATTTTGTACAATTTTACCAATTATTATGAGACTCTAGGAAGTCATTCCATCCCTGGGTTTCTACTTTCCTCTCTAAGGAGGAAGCTAATAAGTTGTTTCTCCATGATGCTTAGCTTTGGTCAAATGTTTTAGGGCAGTGTTTAAGGGATGTGGCAGAAAAATGGAGAAAAACCAAAAAAATTATAGAATATTAACTAAAATTGATTAAAAAGTCTATAAATCAGTCCATGGGCATAAAGTTTAAGGGGTTACAGTTGTTGTTTTTTTTCTAATATAGAAGAAAACCAAACAACAACCTCATTAACATTCTTTCTCTACATGGAGGGTTAGGACAAGGAACAGTGAACTGTTGTTCTCTGAACTAAACATTAGAAGATATGCAACCATAGGGATTTAGGTCAGAGATTCCATACTACAAGGCTGATTAAACTTGAGAACAGAACTCAAAAGGCAAGTTTTTTGGGTAGTCACTATTTCTACTGATGTTAAAAGCCATCATCTTCATGGGTGGAATAAGGGGGGCATGGTTGATTGAAAGACAAATCATGCTCCCACCTTGGGGACATATCAGCATATTAGAGTAGTATAGGTGGGGACAAAGGGATAGTTTTTAAAGCATATTCAATATATTTGGAAAATATTATATATTCAATATATGTAATATATATTAATTATATATTCAATTAATTACACTTTAATTACATACATTGAATATATAAGTTATATATTATATATTGAAATATAATTCATACATAATTAGGGACACCTAGGTGGCTCAGTGGGTTAAAGCCTCTGCCTTCGGCTTAGGTCATGATCTCAGGGTCCTAGGATCGAGCCCCACTTCGGGGGGGGGGGGTCTCTGCTCAGCAGGGAGCCTGCTTCCTTCTCTCTCTCTCTCTCTCTGCCTGCCTCTCTGCCAACTTGTGATCTCTGTCTGTCAAATAAATAAATAAAATCTTTAAAAAAAAAGAAATATAATTCATACATAATTATATATATCCAATATATTTCAATATATCTGGAAAACTCAAACAGCCTTATTTTCATAATGTAAACTTTAAAAGTGAAGTATAACAAAGACTTGTATATACCAAGAGCCAGGAAAATTCTTTTTTTTTTTTAAGATACTTATTTATTTGGGGCACCTAGGTGGCTCAGTGGGTTAAAGCCTCTGCCTTCAGCTCAGGTCATGATCCCAGGGTCCTGGGATCGAGCCCTGCATCGGGCTCTCTGCTCGGTGGTGAGCCTGCTTCCCTTCGCCCCTTTCTCTCTGCCTGCCTCTCTCCCTGCTTGTGATCTCTGTCTGTCAAATAAACAAATAAAATATTTAAAAAAAAAGAAATTTATTTATTTTAGAGAGAAAGAGAGAGTGGGAGGGGGCAAGAGAGAGGGAGAGAGACTCTCAAAGAGACTCCCTGCTGAACTTGAAGCTCCACCCTAAGATCGTAACCTGAGCCAAAATCAAGAGTCGGACTTTAAACAGCTGAGTCATCCAGGTGCCCCTGAGCCAGGAAGATTCTTAATGGAGTAGAGGGTGAAAGTCAATACCTTGTATTTATAAAATGAGAACAAGAGTGAACAGGTTGTTAAAAAAAAAAAATTCTTTGACATCATGTTTGCAATAAGAAATAGAATCAATTTGGAGGCAGGAGACCAGACTAGAGATCCCAAGCTTGTCCATATCAGGGGATCTACCACCAACCAGGATGAACACCTGCCTTCTCTCATCCAGTAATCCAACATTTAATGAGTGCCCAAGTACACCAGAACTAAAGTTGGGCACTCAAGGAAATGCAAATAAAACACAATCTCTGACTTAAAATAGGGTTGGAAACAGATAATGACATAGGTAACAATAGGGAGTGGAAACTAACAAGAGCAATGGGTCCCAGAGGAACAAGGAACAAAGAGGCCTCAGGGTTGAGATTTACTGAATAAAAGCAAAGCTTACCTTTCCTTGAGCACCAAAAATAAAGAACATGGGTTTGAAGGAAATAAATAAAATGGCAAAAATAACAAAAATAAAACAAAAACAAAATACATCTCAATTCCTTCTCTTTAGACATGATACAGTATCACTTACTCAAGCAAATTTATAATCAGATATATAAAAAGTCATACACTGAGTATTAATAGAGCTATAGTGTATTTACCAAGCATAGAACCATGGAAACTCTTCCTTAAATCTAGGCTGTGAACATATAAAGTAAATTTGTGGTCACTTGAAACTGCTTTGGATATGCATATTTTAAAGAAAAATCTGAAATGACCCTATTTCCTCCCCTGTGAGAAGCAGATGCATGGAAACTTTCAAATCTTAAATTTACTCTGTGTTGGAGTTATTCATGTGCAAAAATAATCTTAAGTGGTTTTTATGGCATAAAACTGAGGGTCTGCTTCTTTTTCTTCTTCTTTTCTTCAGCTGCCCAAGTATCAGAAACAGCTGAACAGATGTTTTCCTCAACATTGAAAAACCCAAAAACCTCACCTTTGGGATGAAATCAAGCATGAAAATTTAAAGTCCAAAGGACAATTTTTCAGCAAGTTCCAAGCATCTGAAACAAGAGAGGGAGGCCAGTGACTCTGAAATACCAAGTGCAGGATCCATGTTGGCAAAAAACCTGGTGGTCAACCCACCATAATTATTCAGCCTATATAATATATATGTGGTAAGAGGACATCGTCCCTGCCCTAAAGTGGCTTGGATCCTAATGAACAATTAAACAACAATATCAATTAGTGAAGGCAAATTCAGTGTCTTACTTTTTTAATGCCTATGTTTTTGAGAAGTTGGAGGCAAATAGTGATATACATTCTTGGTCAATCTTATGTGAGAATTAAATTAAAGATACTATGTGTGTGTTGAAACCAAATTGAAGAATGCTCAACATACTGTGTGTTAAATTTGAGTGGAAGGATACTCAAGGTACTACCTATGTGTTACGTGCAAGTTGAAGGATGCTCAAGGTACCACCTGTGCATGAGTTGAATTAGTCATATGGCTAATTTTGACTGGGCCATGGGGTGCCCAAATTTTGGTCAAACACTGTTATGGGTGTTTCTGTGAGGGAATTTTTGGATGATATTACCATTTTAATTAGTAAAGTAAAGAAGTTTGCCCTCCATAATGTGGTGGGCCTCATCCAATCAGTTGAAGGTCTAAATATAACAAAAAGATCAATTCTTCCCCAAATAAGAGAGAATTCTCCAACAGACTGCCCTTGGACTTCCTCTGTAACATTGGCTTTTCCTGCCTCATGGCCTTCGAATAAGAACATCAACACTGCCTGCCTAATGGCCTTTGAACTTGAATGCTGGCTCTCCCTGGGTCTCTAGTCTATTGGCCAATACGTAAATTGGACTTGCTAATCTCCATAATCACATGTGCCAATTTTAATAAAGCTATCTATTATCTGTCTCTGTGTGTGTGTGTATGTATCCATTGATCATCATTCTATCTATCATTTCTTATTGGTTCTGTCTCTCCAAAGAACTTTAATACAGATGTTAAGGTACTGCCTGTATTTTGAGTGTGAGCTGAAGGATACCTTTCACATCACTCTCTCCTTTCTACATGTTTCCTCACAAGTTAGGACTTGCTCTTCTCTTCAGTCTAGTATGAAAGCCCTACAGTTAATCAATCCTAGGTTGTACAACAAGGTCAGAGCATATCTAATACACATATTACATCAAGCACAATACACATATGAAAAAGAACTAGACAAGCACATGAAAGAACGGAGTTCCAGTTTCTGCTCTGCTATAATTCAAATGGATTAGCCTTGGGAACTCTCTAAAGTAACCTTTCTGGGTTTAGCTTTGATCAGTAGAATAGGGGTATCTGAAGGAGCAATGTATAATTTCTCATATAGGGTAGAATATGAAAAGTGCTTCATAAGAGTCAAAAAGAGATTCAAGGAGATGCAAGGAGCCACAGAGATCATACTTTTATTGGGGAGGGGGAACTAGAGAGACTTCTGAAAGGAGGAAGCATTTGTATTAGGCCAGGGAACTTCAAGGATGAAGGTGGTTCAAGAGAATTTGAGAAAGGCATGGTCATCCTGGAAAAAAGAAGTGTTCTGATGAACAGCAGCCCCCAAGTGACACAGAGGGACTGGGAGAGATCTAGTGGTTAAGCATGACAGGGAAGAACTTGAGCACAGGGAGCAGAATGTTTTATGTGAATGGAGACCAGCAAAGGGAAACAGAGTAGGCCATATTCAAGGACAATATTATCAATATGATAAATTATGTAGACCTGGAAAGGGGAGAATCTGGCCTTTAATCCAGCAGAGTGCTACAAGTAATCGATAGAATTTCAGTATTTTGACAGAAAAAAAAATGAACTGTAGAATCTCACCAACCGATAAGGAGACTAGAAGTGGAAAGAGAAATGATAAGGGTCTTCTTTTATTTAAAGTGGAGAAAGAAACTTCACATGAAAATGTTCTTCCCTTGAAGGCAGAGAGAGTTACCAAGGCAGAAAAGAGCAACCCACCCTATGCATCAATGAAGAGGCCACAAAAAAGGCAAGGCTCACTCCCAAAGTGGTAGGCACCAAGATACCTAAGGAAAAATAGTGGCTTACTGAAATATGCCAAAGGTACTTGTCAGGGAAAGGGCAGAATATGGGACTAGAAGAAGCTTTGTAGAATTCTGACATGTCCTTGGAATATAAGCCCTCTCCTTCCATCTCTATGCCTGAAACCCCATTGAATAGTACTGCAAGCTTGGAGCCTAGATCCTGCCCTGTTTCTTAGATGGTGTGATCCTGCCTGCCATTTTCCCTCTCCTCCAGGGACTGCTGAACTTCCAACCCTGGAAAGCAAAATTCTTCCCATGCATGAGCCAAACTTTACTAGTATCTGTAATGCCAACAGTAAGATTACTCTGCCTGGAACACATTAATTCCTCATTGTGTGTCCTGGCAGGAATTCACCTGGAAGAATCACCTTGACTATAAAGTCATCTCCTTGATTATTCAATTATTTGTTTATTGAATGTTTACTATGATCCAGGCTCTGTTCTAGGCATCACATACACAAAGATGATCGAAAGATGATCCACAACACTCATCAGCTAGCAGGCTTGAATTACATAAAAGCAGATGAATTACTGTTTGGGTTATGGCTAGCTTCAAATAAAAATATGAGCAGAAACTATCTAATTCCTCTCTCCGTCCATCTATGCATTCATTAACAATTCAGCTGATGCATATTCAGTGCCACATATACCAGGAGTTTATATAGATGAAGAAGACATGAGTGCATGTGCTAGCGAAATTCTCCATCACAGTCATAGACAAGTGCAACACACAACAGGTGCTAATAAATGTATGTATGAAGAGCTGTGGGCATCTAGAGTAAAAACTAGGCTACTGAAGTCAAAGGGAGACTTGGAGGGAAAGAAACACAGATTCATAAACAAAATGCACATGATTTCAAAAAAAAGTATTTAGTCTTTTCTTTTTCAATTTGTAGAATTCTTAAGCACAACTTCAAGGGGCAAGAAAAGGAAAAAGGAAACAGTAATGCTGCTTCTTAATGAAGTGTGTGGGACTTTCAGAGAGTGAGAAACCCAGAGTCCCCTATTCAGCTTTCCTCCTGGGCCATGTGTGCCTCTAAGACACCCACAAGTCTGGGGCCCCACAGTGTGAAAATCACTGCTGTCCTTGAACAAAGAGTAAGCAGACATGCTTCTTGATTCTTTTCCAACTTTTGTGGCTGACTTACTGAGTAACAGACCAAGCACTGTCTGACACACCTGTGCACTGGTGCCCTCAACAGGAAAATGAGGAAGCTGACAGGGCCAATCCGACGTGTCTCCCAGCAATCCTGGGAGGCTAAAGTAAGTACCATCCGGTTAGTTTCTTGAGCTTCCAAGAAAAAAGAATGAGAATGCATGGGGTTAGGGTTGAGGCCTACCTAAGGTCTTATCAACACCCAGGCTTCGATAATCCCAAAGTAGAGGCAACCGAGTGAAACACAGTACCCCAATTACCGAAGTCAGCAGTACTCCTCTGGAATAGAGAGACTTTGTTAAGACATTTTAGTCCAAGGCAGAGCATTTTCATGTAAGAGGGATAATTTAGGAGACAAGAATATAATGATTTAGTTGCGAGTAGAAAGAAAGAGATAGGAAAAAAATGCCATTTAAAAGATCACCTCTTCTCCAGGGGTGTACATTCAGTCCCTTCCCAAACTGAGAAAGGCAATTGCTCATAACATTATTGACTTCACCAGGCAAACCAGCTTTGCCAAAGGAGTGTGTGCCTGAGGAGTGTGGTATCACTGGAAGTAGATTCTGCTGTGTGACTGTTTCTCCAGACCTTTCTCTTTCTGCTTTGGTGACATGCTGCCCCCTATAATGAGGCTCCCTCACATCTCTTTCCTTCATACATTTTCCACTCAGCAACAATATCTCCCTCACTTCTGGCTTGGGATTTAGGGTATTGTTTTTGTGATATAACTTATTTAAAATAATTAAAGCATAAAAATCAGTAACTAAAATTAAGCAATTGCTTCTGGACATAATTTATTCTATTTTATATCAAGCCATATTTTCCTGGAAACCTTAATTATTTGCCTTTTAAATCTCAGGAAAGGGTCTTCAGAAAGTTTGGAATTCCATAAAACTTAAAAATACATTTCAAACCAAGATTATTACACAAATAGTGATGGTTCTTGATTCCCCATCTCCATTCCCCCAACTCCATTTTCCTAGCCCAGGGATCAGTCAGCCGATTTTGTACTCCACTTGTTTTTATAAGGAAAGCTTTATAGGAGGATAGCTATTTTCATTTGTTTCTATATTATCTGTGGTTACTTTCACACTGCAATGGCAGAGCTGAGTAGCTGCAACAAGGATTGCCTTCCTCTCAAAGACTGAAACATTTACTAGCTGGCAGTTTTGCAACCACTATATCCAAATCCCTTTGGACATCTCAATATGCATGACTTGTAGCCTCCTAAAACATGTTCAGATTTGTCATTATCTTTTTCTCAAATCTGTGCCTTCTCTAGTGTTTCTTACTTCGTTAAATGTCACTACTATCAACCCAATTGCCCACATGTAAAGATTGGGAGTCCATTCTTGTTTCCCCCCTTTCCCTTGCCCTCAAAGCAATGAACCAGTAAGCCACGACCAAGTAATTCTCCACCATGAAGCTAGAGTGAGCTTTCTAATACATAAATATGGTTTATGTTGCTTTCCCACTTAAAATATTTTAATGCACTTCCAGGTTATGCTGGTTTCCCACTTAAAATATTTTAAGGTATTTCCATTCTTTTTGGCCATAGACATTTGAATGTTCTCAATCTGACTTTTTAGAAGCTAGGCATAATGTGGCTCTTGCCTCGTCTGCAAGTCTCCATCCACCAGTCTTCCTCGTTGCTCTTAATTCCTTAAAAAACTCATGCAGACTCTCTCTGTCTTACCTCCGAAACTTCTCTGCATGCTAGCCTGTTACTTAGAACAATCTTCCCCTTGCAGATATTTTCTGTGTCAGTCCTCAGAGTATGCTAAAAAGTCACTCCTTGAGGAATGCCTCCTCACACAGCTGGACTATGTTTGATCACCCTACCTGTGACTCTATGTTTCCCCTGCTACAATGATCACCATCCCTTACTGTTAACACCTGTTAATTGTCTGTCTTCTCAGCTATACAGTAAGCCCCCTGAGAGAAGGTATCTTATCTGTCTCTCTTTTTTTTTTTTCTCAGAGTACTTGGAAATAGAAAATTCTGAGTACTTACTTATTAAGTGAGTTAATGAATCCCTCTTACTCCGGGAAACAGAAGCTCTACAAAGTGAAGGGAATACAAAGTAGCTGTTATAGGGGAAACTCAGAGAGCTCTGACTATCCTTCCAAAACTTTTTTAGAAGAGTGGACTGTACAAGGCTGAGGTTGTTAGAACATGTAATGCTCTGGCAAGGAAGAGAATTGTAAGCATGTTACCCTGGGTGTGAGGAAGAAAAAAAGAGGAAAACTGATGAGATAAGAATAGGAAAGTCATAGTACTACATTGGCCAGGGCCTCAAGCAGTACTACTAGTGATAGATGGTACTATGATATCTTTTACAAATTTAAGATTAGGCCTCATTCTATAAGCTTAGAGATGCACTGACTATGTAAACTTTCTTTTAATTATTTCTTTCTCAGCTAAGCCAAGTTAAAAACAAAACTCTATTCCCAGATGTACTTACAGGACAGGTAAAGTATCTGCTACTGCTAGTTGTACTTATAGGAGATTCCATAATGCCTCTGAACGTTCATGGTTTCCTATAGGACTGTACTGCCAGATGTGTACTTGAGAATTAAACACTTTCCCCAAGGTATATGGAAGAAGTAATCCTGTCTTTTTAAAGTAAGTACCTCAAGAGCTTTGTGGTTTGCATTTACAGCTAAAAATATCACCTTGGTCTTCTGATTTAACATAAAAGGAGTGAATGAATAGAAAAACTAGAAAAGAAAAGCAAAACCAAACAAACAACTCATGAATACACATTAAATGTGCTTTAATTTTGATTAAGTCACTGAATGGAAGGAAAAAGAAACTATTTTAAATGAATCTTCACTTTTCAGAGTGGGTCATCACGAGGTAACTGTAAGGTTAATATGTCAAGAAATAGAGGTATGTACAAGCTTGTATTTACAGTTATGGAGACCATTTCTAGAACCAAAGAGACTGACAGTTCCAACTAACTATCTTATTTGAGAAAGAAGCTGTAGAAGACAATAATAAGAAAACTACAAAATTCTCCCCATAGGTTTTCAACTCCTGAAAAGGTATTGACACCATTAACACAGAAGTATTTAGATTAGAGTAAGTTCATATTCCTAAACACTGAGTTCACAGTCAGGGTTGGGACAGAACCCCCAACAACTCTCTTTTGTGTTGGAGAGAAGGGGTCTTCCCAGCACAAAGTTGCATCCCCTGCCCCCCCCCCTTGTTAATTTATTCTAATTTATTAACTTTGGCCCACCCCATCTGGGAAGGGAGCACTGTGCCTCTCACCTGTAGCCTTCTAGTTCTGCCTGAGAGGGCAGAGGCCTTGGGTGTGGTGGCCCAGTTAGAGGTTGATCTTGCTGTTTTGTTTCTTGTTTTTGTGTTTGTGTTCTCTGGGATTTGCTGAGGAAAAAAAAATGTGAGCAAAGCAGAATGAGGTGGGGAAAATGGGTTCAAACCTCAATATCCCCTGCCCCACCCCACAACCTTTCCCTTAGTGGTAGGAAACCCTTACCTTGCAAAGTGAATGTGCCCCCTTTAGACATCTTAGGTGATGTCTAAAACCCTAGTCTTCAAAACACTCAGATGCCCTGGGATCCAGAGCATTCAAGGGCCTGTGGACCTAAATACAGCAGGGTTCATACCCAAAGGAGAACCACCAAGAAAGAGAAAGACTTTGGAGCAAAGAAATCTACAATTTACCTCTGAATATCATGAAAGATGCTCTGGACAATATCTTTGATATGGATAGATTTTTATCACAGTCACTCTTCTTATATTTGGAACTACTTGATATGTTAGAGGATAGAGGTTACTAGAATGGAATTGGTGATTAATCAACTGTGAGTCATGATACACTAGATAAAACAGAAATATCTTCAGGAGAATGTTATGAACATATGGACCTTCCTTAATGCACTGGGTATAGATGACATCAAATCCTAATTGTTGAAGACCTAACTGAGTGGTAGAGTGGATCAGAACATTTTTGTCTGGCTACTGCACACAACCTAACTCCTAGACAAGATGAAACATATTCAAGTTTTCAGACAGCTGTACAACTTGGATAAATTCTACATAAGCCCCTTGGTAGTTTTACCAGGTTGTTCTCCTAATTCATCTTCATACCAAAACCAACACAGCAAATATCTCAGAGTATCTGATTGTTCTCAAAAATATTGCTAGTGATATGACTTATTCACAAATTCTTTGTAACCTGAGAGAGACTGAAGCAAGCTGAAGGTTCTGAAGAGTCACAACCTCTCAGTGCATCTCTTCCAGACCTAGAACAAAGGTCCATGTATATGAAAGATGTTTGCACTTGAGCACGGTGGAAATGAAAAGGTATCCAATGATGAATGGCAGTCTCTGAGTATGAAGGAGATACCACTCACCAAAATACTCAGGAAGTACTTCTCCCATTTGTTCAAGATAAGTATATTTCAGACTGAGAGCTATAACCTGTTAGTGGATTATAAAACCAAATTGTTGTTTATTTTGTTTTGTATTTTTAAGGATTTTATTAATTTATATTAATAAATACTTAGATTTAAATGTACTCTTTTGTGTTTCTATTTTTCATAGATACTAAAGGTAAATATTATTTTATAAATTTTTCAGTTATATATCATGTGTCTGTCTACTGCATTGTAATATAAAATATAATTATTACTGTGGTCATGGTGTTTATGAAGTACTATATCTGTGCGGTTATGTTATAGCCTCCCTTACCCACTAGATAAGGCTACAGAGAGACTTCACTTAATAGATATATGATCTCTTGTCCCATGTACAGGGTTAATTTGGATGAAAGTTGGTTCCTAAAACTCAACTGCCATGGTCAGAATAATTAAGAAAAAGATATCAGCTAAGAGAAGATGCTGAAAGAATGTTTCTATTTATTATAAGCACTTATGTACTATTTGATGTATTACCATATACATTTATTACTTTGATAAAATTAAAAATTCCCATTTCAATTCTCAATCCAACTAAATTAAACTCTTATTTAACGAGATTCTTCCTCATCAGTAACAAAGAGGGATATGATAATATGACAAAACTTTAATACAACTAAATGTCCCAATACCAAGGAGTGGAGAGAGTCTCTCAAGGCAGAGAGGCAGATTACAGGCAGAGAAGTACAAGCAAATTAGCCATCTTGGGTTTAGTCAAGGCTCCAGTGAAGTTCATAGAGAGAATCCTGGAGTACACATATGAAGAGATCATGGGGAGAGTCCTATCAGGTCCTCAAGAGTATAGAGCAAGATAATTTCTTTTCTTTTTTTTTTAATTTAAATTCACGTTAGTTAACACATGGTGTATTATTTCTTTCAGCGGTAGAATTTAGTGATTCATCAGTTGCATATAACACCCAGTGCTCACTACATCAAGTGCCCTCCTTAATGCCCATCACCCAATAATCGCATCCCCCCACTCACCTCCTCTTCAGAAACTGTGTTGTTTCCTTTAGTTAGGGTCTCTTACAGTTTGCCTCCCTCTCTGTTTTTAACTTATTTTGTTTTTTCTTTCTTTCTAGTGTGTTCATCTGTTTTATTTCTTAAATTCTATGTATAAGTGAAATTATATAGTATTCATCTTGCTCTGATAGACTTATTCGTTTAGCAGAATATACTCCTCTTCCATGTTGTTGCAAATGGCAAGATTTAATTCTTTTTGGTGGCTGAGTAATATTCCATTGTATATATACTACTTCTTCTTTATCCATTCATCCATTGATGCACATCTGGGCTCTTTTCATATTTTGGTGATAGTGGACATTGCTGCCATAAACACTGGGGTGCAAGTTCTCCTTCAAGTCACTATGTTTGTATCCTCTGGATAGATGTAGTAGTGCAATTACTGGATTGTAGGGTAATTCTACTTTTAATTTTTTGAGGAACCTCCATTGTTTTCCAGAATGGCTCTACCAGTTTGCATTCCCACCAACAGTGTAAAAAGGTTCCCCTTTCTCCGCATCCTCACCAACATCTGTGGTTTCTTGTGATGCTAATTTTATCCATTCTGACTGGTGTAAGTTGTATCTCATTGTGGTTTGGATTTGTATTTCCCTGGTGCCAAGCAATGTGGAGTGTTTTTTCATGTGTCTGTTAGCCATTTGCATGTCTTCTTTGAAGAAATGTCTGTTCACGTTTCTGATTGGATTTTTTTTTTTTTTTTTTTTTTGGTATTGAGTTAGATAAGTTCTTTATAGATTTTGGATACTAGCCCATTATCTACTGTATCATTTGTAATTATCTTCTCCCATTCCGTAGGTTGCCTTTTAGTTTTGTTGATTGTTCCTTTTACTGGGCCAAAGCTTTTTACCCTGATGAAGTTCCAATAGTTCAATTTTGCTTTTGTTTCCTTTCCTCTGGAGACATGTATAGCAAGAAGATGCTGTGGCCAAGGTCAAAGAGGTTGCTGCCTGTATTCTCCTCTAGGATTTTGATGGGACCTTTCACCCATCTTGAATTTAATTTTGTGTATGGCCTAAGAAAGTGGTCTAGTTTCATTCTTCTGGCATGTGGCTGTCTAATTTTCCCAATGCCATTTGTTGAAGAGACTGTCTTTTTATCTTTGGATATTCTTTCCTACTTTGTCGAAGATTAGTTAGCCATAGAGTTCAGGGTCCATTTCTGGGTTCTCTAGTCTGTCCCATTGATCTATGTGTCTATTTTTGTGCCAGTACCATACTGTCTTGGTGATTACTTTGCTGGAACTGTGATGCCTCCAGCTTTGCTTTTATTTTTCAGCATTACCTTGCCTATTCAGAGTCTTTTCTGGTTCCATGCAAATTTTAGAATCGTTTATTCAAACTCTGTGAAAATGCTGATAAGGATTGCACTGAATGTAGATGGCTTTGAGTGGTACAGACACTTTTTAAATATTTGTTCTTCCAATCCATGAGCATGGGACGTTTTTCCATTTCTTTGTGTCTTCTTCAATTTCTTTCATAAGTGTTCTATAATTTTCAGAGGACAGATCATTTACCTCTTTGGTTAGGTTTATTCCCAGGTATCTTATGGTTTTTGGAATAATTGTAAACAGGATCGATTCCTTGGTTTCTCTTTCTGCTCTCTCATTGTTGTTGTATAGAAATGCAACAGAAAGAAGAACCTCTTGTCCCACGCTGCTTCCAGGATTTTCTCTTTATCTTTGAAATTTGTAAGTCTCACTATTATATGTCACAGTGTTGACTTTTTTTTTTTTGAGTTGGACTCTGTGCCTTCTGGAATTGAATACCTGTTTCTTTCCCCATATTATGGAAGTTCTCAGCTATAATTTATTCAAATAAACCTCTGTCCTTCTCTCCTGCTCTTCTGGGAATCCAGTATTATTTTGTTTTATGAAATCTCTGAGTTCCTTAAGTTTGCCTTCATGATCTAATAGTTTTCTGTCCCTCTTCTTTTCAGGTTCATTATTTTCCATAATTGTATCTTTTTATATCACTGATTCACTCCTCTGTTTTGTCCTTCTTTGTTTCTATGTTCTCCACTTGGGACTGCATCTCAGTTACAGCACTTGTAATTTCAACCTGACAATATTTTATGTTTTTTAATCTCTATACTAAGGGATTTTCTAGTGTCTTCTATGCTTTTGTCAAGCCTAGTTAGTATGCTTATAACAGTTTTAAATTATAGTTCAGATAGCTTACTTATATCTGTATTGATTAAATCCCTGGCTCTGAGTATTATCTCCTGTTCTTTTTTTTAAGGTGAATTTCTCCATCCATCATATTGTCCAGAAAAGAAAAGAAGAAAGAAAGAAAAAAAAAAAAACAGCAGCAATACAAACACTAGAGAAAACTAGATCCTGGGTGTTTTTTGGTCTGCTTGTTAAAAGAAACTAGATTCTGGGAGGCATCTAATAACTGAGAGTTACAGAAGGGAGGGATAATGGGGTAGCCAGGTGATGGGTATTAAGAAGGGAAAGTGTTGTGATGAGCACTGGATATTATACATAACTAATGAGTCATTGAACACTACATCACAAACTAATGATGTACTTCATGTTGGTTGACAGAACATAATTAAAAAGAATGAAATTAGATTCCAAAATAAGAAAGAAATATATATAATAAACATATATTAGAAATATATAATATTATATATGTATAAAATACAATAAAAGGAAACAAAATAATATATATAAAGTATATATAAAAATAAAAAATAATTTTAAAATAAGAAAAATAAATGAAAAATAATAATTTTTTTAAAAGGATAAAAGTACAAAGGAAGACAGATACTATTTTCCCCTAGAGCTGAATCTTTGCAACCCTCTATGGTCAGTAACTTGGTATAAGTGAGTTGTTTGTGATGGTACTCTGGATCTGCTACACTGATTCTCATGTATACGTGTCTTAGTAGAACTGTGCCTTCAGTGGTAGGGAGGCAGAGCTTGATGTAAGCAGCTCTGCTGGGTGACGCTGTTTTGGTTCCTGAAGGCTTTCAGCACTGATGGTTGGGATGAATATGGTGGTGCCCAGCCCTCTAGACCCAGAGCTGAAAATTCATGCCCCCACTCTTCAGCGAGTCCTCACAGAAGAGTAATCAATCACTATTGTCTCCTGGTTTCAGTCAGAACTCTTTGTTCCCCCTGCCTGTGTCTGAGCTTTTTTACCTCAAGCATGCAACCGAGTTTCAGAATTCCAAATTTTAGGGATTCCCATGGCACAGACCCATACTGTTCTTCCGGGGGATGGTCTTATCATGCTTCTGCTATTTGTTGGAAAGTGGCAATTTGAAGTTTATGGAAATACAGTGCAGAAATCTGGCACCTGGATTCTGTTATCAGCCAGCTTCCACACTCTAAGCTGGGGAACAGTGCAACACTCAGACATTACCCATTCTTCTTGTGACCCAGGGGATCCTCTGACCACAGTTTCTTACCTGGGATTCTGCCCCACTTCACACCTTTAAGCCAGGCACATCCCTCATTGATAGTAAACTCCTAAAAGTTCAGATTTTGTGCTTTGCTGTTTATAATACTTTGCAGTATTATGCCTCCATAAGCAGGCTCCCTCCTTGTGACCATATCCACAGTTATATCACACCAGATTTAAGTCTTCATACCTCCTACTCCCCAAAGGGTGGTCACTTTTCTACTTGTGGACTTGCGGTATTTGTTTTCTCAGAACTCTCAGTAATTTCTTGGGTGTTCAGAATGATTTGATATCTATACAGATGTATTTGAGGGATGAGACAAACTTAGGGTTACCCTACTCTTCTGCCATCTTAACTCCTCCCAAAGAGAATTTCTTATTGTACAAATGATCACAGTAGAACCAATGGAAATGTCATTTATTGTTAATTATCCTCATTCTACAGTTTAGATACAAGCAGAGTATAAATGGATAGAACAAAACACCTCAGAACTTTAAGATACATGACCTAGGAGAGTGAAAATACAGAGAATAAATATGTCATGAATGAGGCAAGTATGTAGAAATGAACTCCTTAGGCTTTGTCAATAAATACTGGGACGATATGGAGCTGCTATTCCTGTCCCCATCTAGTGGGTCTTCCTCAAGCTGTGGATTATAGAAAATTGGTGTTTGGGGATTGAAAGAAATAGAGACTGTCCTCTGGGAATCCCACCAAGATTCTCCCCAGAAAGTTGATAATCAGGCTTTATAGGAAGATTTGTCTGCTCACAAACATTATTTTGTCTACAACCAAGACTGTCCCATCCATTCAGGATAATCTGGCTCACAAGTGGTTAATGGAAAAGATTAATGCCTAAGACATAGTTCATGGTGGCAACTACTATAACTGGTATAAAAGGCAGACATTCAAATTATCCAGGCGATGCAATGCCTACCTATACCATGAATTATCTCAA